>CAUYQG010116560.1:0-17705 GCA_963574415.1 Tarsius wallacei | reverse complement strand
AGAACTTAGGTGTGAACCTAACAAAATATATACAAGATCAAGATAAAGAACCTATAAAATTATGATGAGACAAATCAAAGAAGGTTGAAAGAAATAAAAAAATATTTCATATTCATAAATAGGAAAACTCAATATGGTAATATGTCAGTTCTTCCCAACTTAATCTAAGAGGGGAGACCCCCCAAAATGGAATTTATTAAAAATTGTGTATTTATTCTTTTTTTTTTTTTTTTTTTGAGTTTAACTCACGCTGTCACCCAGACTGGAGTGCAGTGGCCGCTCCCGGCCACCGCAGCATCGACCTGCTGGGCTCCGGCGATCCTTCCACCTCAGCCTTCCAAGTAGCCGGAACTACAGGCGCGCGCTACCATGGCCGGCTAATTTTTTGATTTATTGTAGAGATGAGGTCTTGCTTGCCCAGGCGGGTCTCGAACCCGCAGGCTCAGGCAATCCACTCACCTCAGCCTCCCAAAGGCGCGGGATTACAGGCTGAGCCACCGAGCCCGGCTTGTATTTATTCTTACATGTCTAAACTTCAGTCACCTTCAAAATACTCTCTGTCTGATGCAATACACCTATTAAGATACTTTTTCCACTGCTCAGAACGGTTTTTAAACTCATCAATTTTGATGCTTTTCAGTGCTTCTGTCATTTTTCTTTTCCACCTCTTCCACATCAGCAAATCGTTTCCCTTTAAGGACTTTTTCATCCAGAAAAACAAAAATATGTCGCTGGGGCAAGATCGAGTGAATAAGGAGGGTGGAGCATGGGGTCATGCTGTTTTGGTCAAAAACTGCTGAACACTCAGCGTGGTGTGGGCAGGTGCCCTTGTAAATCACCCATCATGAATGGACATACGTGTTGAAAGAGTCTCCAAAAAAAGTTAACTGAAGCTGACTGCAGCATCTCACAACAATGCTAGCTGATTGTACACTGATGCCGATGGGTTTCTAGAATACTTATCTAGGAGGGAAAGCCTGTACTACAAGGGACTCACCCTCCAAAAAATAATTCCATTTTTTTAAGGGGGAGGTTCCCCTCATACGGGCTCATATGCAATCTCAATCAAAATTCCACAACTTATTTTATGGATATTGGCAAACTGGTTCTAAAGTGTATGTGAAAACGCAAAATACCCAGAATAGCTAACAATATATTGTAGAGTATATTCAAAGTCAGAAGACTGACACTAACCAACTTCAAGACTTATTATAAAGCTAGATTAATGAAGATAGTATGGTATTGGTGAAAAAATAGACAAATTTATAAAACAGATTAGAAAGCCCAAACATACCAAGGCAAATATCACCAGCTTTTCTTTGACAAAAGACCAAAGGCAATTAAATGGAGACTGGATAATCTTTCCAACAACAACAAACTCAAAATGGGTCATAAATCTAAATGCAAAACACAAAATTATAAAACTTCTAGAAGATAACATAGAAGGAAATCCAGATGATCTTGAGTTGGGCAACACATTTTTAAATACAACATAAATTGATAAAGTTGGACTTTACTAAAATTAAAAACTTCTGCTCTGTGAAAGACACTGTTAAGAAAATAAGACAAGTAACTTGCTGAGAGAAATATTTGCAAAACACTTATAAAGGTATTGTATTCAAAATACACAAAGTACTCCTAAAATTTAACAATAAGAAAACAAAGAACTCAATTTAAAAAAATACAAAAGACCTAAACAGACACCTCATCAAAGAAGATATATAAGTGGCACATAACTAATTTGTCATCAAGATATTGCAAATTAAAGCAACAATGAAGTACCATTGCATACCTATCAGAATGACTAAAATTTAAAAAATAAAACTGACCAATGAAATGTAGGTGAGGAAGCAGAGCAACTGAATTATTCATTCATTGCTGTTGGGAATGCAAAATGGCATCATCTTATGGAAGATAGGGTTGCAATTTTTTATGACACTAAGCATGGTCTTACTATATGATGCAATAATCATGCTTCTTGGTATCTACCCTCATGAGCTGAAATATACATTCACACAAAAACTTAAACATAGATATTAATAGCAGCTTTACTCAAAATTACAAAAAAACTGGAAGTAACCAAACTAGCCTTCAGAAGGTGAATGTATACCTTTTTAAAAGCAGGTGAATGGAATGTTATTCAGTGAGTTAAAAGAAATGAACTATCAAACCACAAAACAACAAAGAGGAGCATTAAGTGTGAATCACTGAGTGAAATACGCTAAACTGAAAAGTCTATGTATTGTATGACTCTAATGATACAACATTTTATAAAAGGTAAAATGGTAAAGACAGTACCAAAATACAATTATTTGTTGCCAGGAGTTGCATGGGTGGAGGTAGGGGAATGAATAGCTGGAGCACGGGTTATTTTTAGGGCAGTGAGATTATCCTGTATGATACTGAAATGATGGATACGTGATGTTATGCATTTGTTAAAACCTACAAAGGCAGGTGCAATGGCTCTCATCTGTAACTCTAGTGCTTTGGGAAGCCAAGGCAGGAGGATTGCTTGAAGCCAGGAGTTCGAGACCCTCTGTGCAACAGAGTAAGACACTGTATCTACAAAAAAAAATTTATTTTTGAGTCAGGGTCTGACTCTGTCACCCAGACTGGAGTGCAGTGGCATGATTACAGCTCACCACAGCTTCGAACTCCTGGGCTCAAGAGATCCTCCTGCCTCAGCCTCTCAAGTAGCTGGGACTACAGGAGTGCAACACCACACCTGGCTAATTTTTTGACTTTTTGTAGAGATGAGAGCTCGCTATGTTGTCTAGGCTAGCCTTGAACTCAAAATGGCTCAAGCAATCCTCCCACCTCAGCCTTCCAAAGTGCTGGGATTACAGGTGTTACCACCATGGCAGAAAAAAAAATTAAATTTGCTGAGTGAGGTGGTGCATTCACGTAGTCCCAGCTACTTGAGAGGCTGAGACAGGAGCATCCCTTGAGCCCAGGAATTCAAGGCTGCAATGAGCTACTATGGCATCACTGCACTCCAGCCTGAACAACTTCTTAAACACACACACACACACACACACACACACACACACACACACACACCGAGAGGGAGGGAGAGAGTGAGAGAGAGAGAGACAACCATACAACATAAAGAGTGAAATGTAAAATCATAAGAGAAACTGCTTGTAAGTGATGGGGCTGGGAGGTAAAGGCATAGGTGGGGGGTGGTGTTGGGAAAAAATACAAGAGGTCTCTGCACTATTTATTTAATTTTTGTAATTTTAAACTGTTCAAAAAATGTCTAGTAATTTTTTAAAATTATGCAGAGTATGTTCTCTGAACACAATAAAATTAACTAAAAATCAATAAGATCTCTCAGTCGGGCACAGTGGCTCACGCTTATAATGCCAGCACTTTGGTAGGCCAAGGTCGGAGGATTACTTGAGCCCAGGAATTCAAGACCAGCCTAGTCAACATAGTGAGACCTCATCTCTACAAAAAAAAATTAAAAATTAGCTGGTCGTGGTGGCACACATCTGCAGTTCCAGCAACTTGAGAGACTGAGGTGGAAGGTTCACCTGAACCTAAGAGGTTAAGGCTGTGGTGAGCCATAAGCATGCCACTGTACTCTAGCCTTAGCGACAGAGTGAGAAAAAAAAAAAAATCTGACTGAGTCATCTATTTAAATGTCAACACAACCTACTTATAGAAAGTAATATAGCCAAGTACCTTCATGACTTCAAACCAAAAGGAAAGGAAAAAATGAAGAGTTTCTGTTCTCAAACGATATGTTTAAGTGAAAGCCTAGATACATAAGAAGAAAAGATATGTATAACACATATAGCAAAAGACTGCATACAGAATAAACAATTTTCTAAAAACCAGTAAGAGCCCATAAAAATTCAGTAGAAAACGAGCAAAAGATTTCAGTGAGCACTGCATAAAATGAGTTGTCCAAATGGTCGATATAAACAGGAAAAAGTTCCAGACCTCATTAGCCATTAGAAAAATGTGAATTAAAATCAGAACTAGATATCATTGCACAGAGTATAACAATTGACAATATAAAGAAACAAAATAGCAAAACAATGGGGATTTTCATATGCTGCTTTTAAGAAGTAAATTGTACAACCCAGACCTAGTGATTTCACTCCAGAAATATGCCATAGCTCCAATCTAGAAACAACCAGAATGTTTGTCAACAATAGAATGAATACATCAATTGTGTTATAGTCATCCAATGCAATACTACACAGCAATAAAAATGAATCAACTGTAGCTACACACAACTTGGTTATTGAACATAGACTCATAAATCTTACTGAGCTAAAGGATCCTGACAGAAAACAACATAAACTATGTGACTTCCCACATAAAGTGAAAAATCACACAAAGCTATATGATAGTATTTAGAAATGCAGACATGGGTATAAAATTATAAAGAAAAGTTGGAAAGTAATTCCCATAAAAGTCAGCATGGTAGTAATCTTTATTAAGAGTCTCTGAGAGGAGACAGAAAGGATAGTTCGGATATCCTAGTCATGTTCTATCCTGTGACCTGGCAAGTGGTCACACACATACTCATCTTTGTTTTGTGTACTTCCCCGTGTAGGGGTTATATTTCACAACAAAAGTAATTAAAAAAGAAGAAATTTAAAGCTGCAACCAGGAAAATCACAGTGCTAAAGGTCCTCAAAATCACTACAAACATTTCTGTTTACATCTTAGCTACCTTTCTCTAGGATAGCATAGTTGCAGACTCAAGTCATGAATTTTACCCTATGGATATAAAACATTGCCATTTAGGCAGTATAATGCAATTGGAGTTACTTTCCATAAATGTACATGTATGTCTC
This sequence comes from Tarsius wallacei, assembly GCA_963574415.1. Taxonomy (NCBI): domain Eukaryota; kingdom Metazoa; phylum Chordata; class Mammalia; order Primates; family Tarsiidae; genus Tarsius; species Tarsius wallacei. The sequence continues at coordinate 12,891 of CAUYQG010116560.1, read as the reverse complement.
TTTGTCTCTCTTTAAAATCTTTAATTCAGGGAGCATTCCAGACTTGGAAATAGCAATGCAGAATTCTGGCGTTCCAAAATATGTCACTGTGTCTCATTATCTCTGTGATATTGGACTTGGCTGTCGCAGTTATGGACCCCTAACTGAATTAGAGAAGGAGAAAAAGAATATGTTTTTTAAAACAGTAGCTCTTCGACATCCAGTGTGCATGAATAGGTGAATCATTGTAAACTAATGGAATCATACTTATTTCTTCTAGATGTTACTGCAACTAGTTCTCATACGTTTCTGCAAATGAATATTACACAATCATAATTATCTCTGGTAGCAGTTTCAGGTGCCCAAAGAATAAAGCCAAAAACTTAACCCTCTGATGAGACCTTTAGACATATTACCTTGGTACAAGGGAATACAGTATCAGTATTCCATGTGTAAATAAGTTCAATTAACAACGAATTATAATTGCACAGGGAGATGAAAATTAGTTTAAACAAGTCAATTAAATCATAAACATTTCAGAAATAAGAGGATGTGTTTGTAATCCAATTAGTGTGTTAATATACTAATAAATTTACTGATTTGAACAGTATCTTAATTGTATAGTAAGGCACCAGACGAAAAAACAGCATATCTTAATTGTCATAAAGGGAGCTTTGGCTGCAGTATGCCTACATAAGTTTGGAGAAAATTATCCATGTTAATGAGATCAAAATGCTTCTATCTAGAATAATAAATAAGGTTACTTGATGGTTTGGCTAATAAAAATGCATCCAAGGGACAGGGAAATGGCTGAACACAGTGTTGTCTGCCAGACGCTAATTACACTAAGTTCCTGATGAGAGAGAATGGGATATTTTATACTATGACCAAAAAAACCGCTTCCATAGTTTAAACACTCAGATAATCATGGGAATAAAATATTCCAGGGGTAATTCTTTATTGCTACCTCAATTACCACAAATTAAGCTGATATTAATATACTTTACTGCTGCTCAGCCTTAAGTGAAATCAGTAGCACTTCACTGGTGACTCAAGGGAATGAGCCTCTCTCCTATTTCTGCGTAATTACCTGTAATTTATGGGGCACAGAGAGACCTGTGCAGCCTAATCAAGGTCAAGGTGAGGAGGTTGAATTGCATTGTCTTCAATCACCATCTGTGATCTGGGCTGTGGTTGCCACCTCCCCATTTGCCAAAAGAAAAAGGGACCCCTTTTCTGCACAGGGGTTGTATTGCCAAATTCTCAGGCCAAGGGGCAAATTGACCATGAGCATTATACAAAGTGTGCATTTTAATAAGTACACGGCATTCTGATGAAAATGCTGAAATGGATAAATAATGGGTTTTAGTGCTAATTGCAACAATTTAAATCAATTAGCATGCCTGCAAAGAATGTTGATGACCCACTCTGGATGAATTCCAACTTACTTCTGCAAACCTGGTATGCTCTTCAAGCCTTCAACTCTAGTGCTGGAGACATCTGTTAGTAGTCTGCAGATCTCCCCAATTTGGCCAAACCCCCAGTGATTTGAGAAATCACCAGAAGCCATTACTACTCCACTAACATTTCTTAATTTTTACCCTATTCTAATAAAATTCATTGTGAGAACACTATTTTTTTCCACACTTGTTTTCTTGCTCTTTGTTGTTTACTTGCTTAATCTGGTGGGAAATCACTGGGAAAAGATACAAAAGGTAAATCTCTAAAACCAATGATAAAGAACTGGGAGTAGCATTTTGTAAGCCAAATCAGGAAACCAAGACAAAGTAAGATATCTTATTAATTTACCAATATGTAAAACACACTTGTGTGCTGGCCACTAGAACACAAGGTCCCTAATGACTTGAAATTCAAAACTCCAAGTTTATTGCTTGGGAAACAGATGGTAAACAAACAAAAATGTAAATGTAAAATATGGTAATAAATGAAAATTGAGAAAAATAAAGAAAGATGAAAGAAAAGAACAGTAGAGGGAAGGGTGAAGTTTATTTACTGTGGTCAGAGAAGGCCTATCCAAAACAAAATATTTGACCACAACTAAGAGAGAGCAAGCCATGTGACTATCAGAGAAGGAATGTATCTGGCAAAAAAGAGTATGTTAAAGAGTATGTTGGGCTATGAGAGGCAGAAATGTGCTTGGCATATTTGAGGAAGAACAAGGAGACCAGGATGGCTGAAGTTTAGAAAACATAGAATAAAAATGTAGAATAGGATATCTGAGAGATCACAGAGGGCCAAATTTTAGAAAGTATTATAAGCCAATATAAGAAAGCTTTCCTTTGCTTTGTTATGGCCATTTCATTGGAAGCCATTGGAAGATGACATATTTCATTTATTTTTTGTTTTTTACTTATTTATTTGTTTATTTAATTTTTTTTGAGTTGGAGTCTCACTCTGCCGCCCAGACTGGATTGCAGTGGCTGCTCCCGGCCACTGCAGCCTCGACCTGCTGGGCTCCGGCGATCCTTCCACCTCAGCCTTCCAAGTAGCTGGAACTATAGGCGCGCGCTACCGTGCCCGGCTAATTTTTGATTTATTGTAGAGACGAGGGATCGCCAAGTTGCCCAGGCGGGTCTTGAACCCGCGGGCTCAGGCAATTCACTCACCTCGTCCTTCCAAAGCGCAGGATTACAAGCTGAGCCACCGAGCTCAGCCGTGATGACATGTTTTAAAAGAATCATTTTGACTGCAGAATTGCAAATAGATATTAGTGTGCCAACATAGCAGGGAAAAGAATTATGAGGCTACTGCAATCATTCAGGTGAGAAAACAGGAAGATAGTGGAGAGAGAGAGAAATGATCAGAAATCTGTATATATATTAAAGGTGGAGCCAAATGGATTTTCTCAGGTATTGGAGGTAGGATAGGAGAAAATGACAATTCGTGGGCAAATCCAAGATTTTGGCATAAATCAGTGGAAGGATAAAGTTATTCTTTACTAAGATGGAGAAGATAAAAAGAAACAAGTTAGATTTGGCAGTTAAATTGTTGACACATTAAGTGTGAGACGTCAATTTGTCATCCAAAGAGAACTGCTGAGAAAACTGCCAGTTATGTGAGTTCATATTGGGCCAAGCTGGAGATACAAATTTAGAAGTCATAGATTTTTAAATGGTTCTTAAGGAAAGATTCTGTATGAAATCATTTTGGAATGAGTGTAAATGGAGAACAGAAGAGATTTAAGGACAAAGGTATGATATGGATATAAGAAAACATTAGCAAAGATATGCAGAAGTATCTAGTTATCTAAGAGGAAAGTGGTATCCCAGAATCCACTGTTGTATCAAGAACGATGAGGACTGAGATGTCACCACTGGATTTGGGGAGTTATTGGTGGTATTTGACAAATGGCTTCAGTGGTATGATGAAGGGTCAAAACCACTTAGAGTATGTTCTGAAGAATACAGGAGCAAGAAAATAGACACCTCTTTAAAGGAATTTTGCTGAAAAGGGGGCACAAAAATAGGACAGAAGCTGCAAAGAAACCTTAAGTTAGAACGATTTTGCATATGTAAGAAATTACAGCAAATAATTTCTGATAAATTTTTTATTGAACGCTGATAAGAATAAACAAGGAAAAGGGAAGAAAGATAGGGAAACTGCTGGAGCACAAGTGTTGACTTTGGTTTTAGAGATAAAAACAGAGATTTCTTTCTAATAATGAAGGAAATGCAGATGATATGGGTATAGTTTTAAGTAGACTGGCAGATGTCAGAGTGGGACCACATGATTTTAAGTGCTTCTACTTTATCAGTGAAATGGAAAGCAAGGCTATCAGTTGAGAATGAAGATGAGAAAGTGTGCATTGAAAGTCTGATGAGGCCGGGTATGGTGGCTCAGTCTGTAATCCCAGCACTTTGGGAGGCCAAGGTGAGAGGATTGCCTGAGCCCAGGGGTTCGAGACCAGCCTGGACAACTTGGTGAGACCTCATCTCTATAACAAATCACAAAAATTAGCTGGGCATGGTGGCATGTATCAGTAGTTCTAGCTGAGGAAGACTGAGGCAGAAGGATTGCTTAAACCCAGCAGGTAGAGACTGCGGTGGCCGTGAGCATGCCACTGGATTCCAGCCTGGGCAACAGAATGAGACTCCAACTCAAAAAAAAAAAGAAAGTCTGATGAAAAGGAGATGACAAAAATAGTTATTTAGGAGAGTAGACCAAATGGACTAGAAAAATAAGGTAGGACTGTCCAACAGTACAAGAGCCCCTTGAAGAAAGCGGCCATTGATTTCAAGTGAAACTACTCAACATAGCTTGGTTTATCTTCAGTCATGTTCAATCATTCAGGTTGCCAGGTAAATATAAGGAAGGACACAAGAAGAAAGGGTAATGTAGTTGAGAGTGTATGTAGGGAAGTGACTAAAATGATGAATCTGCTAAAGAATAGCAAAAGACCAGAAATATCAAAGCTTAATTTATTATTTTGCCAGGAAAGGGAAAGACCATTCACTTTGGATGGGTGGGTGATGAGTTCCTCTGTGTGATACATGGCAAAAAAGGAGGAAATTTTTCCAAATAGGATAGAATTCTGAAAGCCTTTTTTTTTTTTTTTGGTATCATAGAGAAAGGTAATTAAAGTCTTTCTTAGCATCAGTCATTATCTCATAACTGATTATTGGGACATAAATGTAACAGAGCCCAATTCTGAGCAACATGGAATAAAGTAAATTAATGTTAAACTGGTTTAAGGTTAAGAGTGATCCAGTCCTTCTGAGCAGATGCAAAATTGAAGGAGACTTAGGGTCAAGCTGTGGTCAAACCCTGAAGTTGTTACCGACCATGGTTTCTTAGGCTCTCATGAAATAGAAATTGTCACATGGCCAAACAGATTCCCAGACAAGTCTTTTTTGGAGGCTTATACATGGGAGACAGTTCAGGCTGAAGAGTTCTCTGGCTAGCTCCTGAAATGGGGCTGACCAAAGCCTGTTATTAGATAAGAGAAAGGGTATAACATCAAAGGAAAGGTATTTTAGCATGATAAAGGAGGGGTTTTGCCCACACAAGCATAGTGTAGATATATATTTCTTCATACTTATGTACAGAAAATGTTGGAAAAGCCTTGCCTGAGGTGGGAATTCTAGTATTATAATGAAACAAGAGGTTAGGATCAGTCACTTTTCTGTACTTGAGCACATTTGGGAGGAGGGATTAATTTTTCTTGAGTAAGAGTTGTGGCAAAATGCTGCTTATATCCATTTCTTCAGACAATTTGCAAAGTCTGGCCATCAGCGGGTATGTGTGGAAAGTTACATTAATGGGGTAGAGGGCAAGACCTGACACTTTTCTGTCTCAAAGTGCCAGTGCAAGTTTTGAGCAGAGGTATTTCACAATTAGACCAGAAAACCCAAGCTAAGTAAGGCGTAAGTGGGGAGAATGGCCATGAAAATGTGATAGTAGTGTAAAGCCTAATATCCTGAAAAAATTGTTGGTGTGGATATTAGATGAAGTAAGTTTGAAATATAGGATGGGATAGCTGAAGAGTGAGATGCTTGTAGTCAAATTATAGAAAGGGCATAATTTTAGAGAATCTCACTATCTGGGTTCAAATAAGGGCATATGTGGCTACCTTAAGGTAGAGGACAAAATCTTTGGAAGACAAGCCAGGCTCGGTGGCTCAGCCTGTAATCCCGTGCCTTTGGGAGGCTGAGGTGAGTGGATTGCCTGAGCCCACGGGTTCGAGACCCATCTGGGCAACTTAGCGAGACCTCATCTCTACAATAAATCAAAAATTAGCCAGGCATGGTAGCGCGCGCCTGTAGTTCATCTACTTGGAAGGCTGAGGCGGAAGGATCGCCGGAGCCCAGCAGGTCGAGGCTGCGGTGACCAGGAGCAGCCACTGCACTCCAGTCTGGGTGACAGAGTGATACTCCAACAAAAAAACAAAAAAAAAAAAAAAAAAAAAAGCAGATTCTGTTTCAGAAATCAGCTATGTAATAATCATTACGGTTTTGTCTGAAATATGAAAATAAGAGTATCCTGTGTTGTGAGTAATCACATCCATATTAGAAAGAAAAACTATCAAAGTTCTTTATTTACAAGCCAAACACATATCCTGAGTGGCATATAGATTGACTACTAGTAAGATTTTAAAATGAAACCAATTTGGCTTCTTATTTTATGCAAGTGGAAAATTTGCACAGGAGGAAGAATAGAGGGGGAAAACAGAAGTAATTGAAAGGTAGTGAAAGATTTTGTTACTGCAGCGGGGAATGAAAGGTGTTTAACACTGGACATTAGTCAGAAATTCATAATTTTGCAATGAAGTCTCATCCCTGCCCTCATTCTCACAGTTCTGTGTGTTCATGTAAGATGGTGCCACAATCTGACAAGACTAAATCTCTCCTCCACTTAACTGTGTTTTATTCTGGCTATTTGAAAACATGTTTTTGTTGCTGCATTGATCTCAATATGAGTTCAAGAATGCTGATTTTTTTTTTAGCGCGTGTTTTTTCAAACTGGTCATTTCTTTGGCAATCTATTCAGTGGGTGCGATCAGAATGAATTGTATTATCGAAACAGAGGGAAATAAAATCACAGTCGGGTGTCACCTCAGCTGCAGGCATCTCATCATGAGCACCCCCATATGTCTGGCTGATTGTTCCCTAAATTGCCTGAATGCCCATAAACTTCTGTCACTAGATATCACAGGAATTGGAATGAGAGAACCTCTGTGACCTCAGAGATATTTAAAGAGTAGTCTCCACATGGTCCTAAAAGGCTCTTTCACTAGACTTAACCATGCTCAAAGCTTGACTTGGTAACGTGTTTATCTTTAATCTCTCCCCTTAGGAAAACAGCAATATTTTCTTCCCTTGCTATTGTGAAAACACGGGTGCATTGTGTTTTAAATGTGTAGTATGCAGGTGGGTTATGCTGTCTATTCTGAAAATAGTTTAGTAATAGAACATCTTGGCCCTGACTTATGACTTCAGCTTACCAAATAAAAATCTGAGAGTAGACACGACAGAAAGAAAGACAGTCACATCTCTCTAGGGTGGAGAGCTCACTCTGATAACTGTTATTTTTTATGTTTGCAATGTCAACCACCCTCACGGTGGAATATATTGCTCTATAACTTCTGCTCCTGTTCAGAACGTGTGATGCTGTTGCTCTTCTCCAACAAGGGGATGTGTTTGCCACTTAGGCTCTCATTACTCATAAGACTGGAACTAACAGAGGGAAAAATGTCATGATTTTAATACTGCAAGTTTACTCTGTGAAACTACCTTACCACATTTCATTCATTAGATTAAAATAAAATTGAGATATTTGTTTGGGCAAAAGAGAATCTCCTTTTGCCTCTTTCTAAATGCTAAGAATTTTTGTTTTGTTTTCAAATTATTCTCTACAAAAGTCTCTGTCCATAGGTAATTGTGGATTGTGGGGATTTACAGGAAGGCACAGGTTTCCATAAAAGTAGAGACTCTGAGGGCTATCCTTATTGCCTGTATTTAACGACATAGTTTCTAGAATCAAAACCTAGTTCACACCCTTACTTATTCCCTGGGGATCATGAAAAGAAAGATGTAAAGAAAAGTTACTTCTTTTTATTCATCTATACTTACCTGGAAGAGACCTTGTGGCCTATATTATTTCAAACTCGTTATGTTCTTTCTGTCTTCCAGTCCTTGTGGCCCTCACATCAAAGGGAAAGAAAAATACACTCTAACCCTCCCCTTTTCCCATATGTCAAGAGTGTTTGCCAGTCACACAGAATCAAGTCTAGATTTCCCAAGCTCTTTGAACTCTCCAAACCCAAAACAAATTTCACTTGGGAGACTCTCTTTCTCCTTTCAATCCTATGTTCTATCAAGTATTCAACCAACTTTTTATTACCATTGTCATTGTTCCTCACACTTTTTTCCATGACATTTAACTTACTTGGAACCATCATCTTCAGCCATGTGCATGTCATTCCCTGCTAGAAACTCTTTCCTTAGCCAAATCTTCTTCAAACACAAGATGCAGCTCAAGGTTGACTTGTTATTTTCTCAGATGCTATGTGACTATTCTAGTTCCCATGAAACATTCTTTCTGTGAATTCTGCATCATGCTGTTTAGCACTTTGTTATTGAGTTATCTAATATTTTATTACTGACTAAATATTTCACACACATATATATAAACAAGCATTTAATCTTATCTTTTAAATATGATGTTTTCCACTTACTAATTATTTCAGTAAATACCAATTACTCTCCTGCCATGGGTAAGATATTGTTCTAAGAACTATAGATCATATAAAATGTAAAATATATGGTTCCCACTTTCAAGGAGAACACAAACTATCGGTAAACATTAGGCACATGGAAAAATTATGAACAGAAAGAAGAAAGTGCTGTGCCATATGAATAAATGGGAAAGCATATAAATGTGGGTCCTAGAAATCCAAAGCAATTATCAATGAATATGTCCTTGAAACTAATAAAATGAGAATGAAAAGAAGTCAAGACTTCAGTAACTTGATGAATATTCTCAGCATTCTCAGATGAATATACACCCTGTTCTGATGGTGTCTCACTTCATTTAAACCCAACCAGAAGCCAGAAATGTAAAGAAGTATAATTGATATAGTCCATCAAAGTCAGCCTCCTAGGACAGAGAGTATGGTGGCATGATTAGTGGATGTTGCTCTAAGGAGTTTGTAATCTCAATGCCTATTAAGAAGTTTTAATGCTAATAACAGGGGAGATGAGATGCTATTTGGTAAATGGGCTAGAAAATTAAATGACCTTTATTTTGAGATTCATTTGGATATTACTAATATCTAAATAAATAGGGTTTTTTTGGATATTACTAATCCTGAGGGAGAAAGCCACCTTTTAATTTGAATAGCAGTAACCTTGGAGACACATATTACTCAAGTGTAGGCCACTCTGTTTCAGAAGCTACAGCAGTTTTACAAAACAACTTGCAAAGCTGTTAGTAAGCACTATCCCTCCCCCCAAAAAACAAAAAAACCAAATAAACAAAACTCTAGCCAAGGTCCAGAGAGCAAGAAAGAAGACAGTAAGGGTTGCTTAAAAATTAATCTTTCTTGTATGAAAATAAGGTAATGAAAGAGATGGTTTTCATATAATAGTTTGGACACTATTTTCCTTTATGAAACCTATGAGGCATTCTCCAACTGAGCTGCTTGCTATTTCCCTAACAGGACACATATTTCCATCCAGAATTTAGCAGGGTAAAGACACTCCCTTATTATTCTTGTGCCACTGTATTGTATATTCTTCATTTGCCCCACCAGACCCACTCTTCTTTTTTATTTACCATGTGAGTGGAAAGAAAGATGGCATTTGCATTGCATCTCTATATGGAGCAGTATATGCCCAAGATAAGTCCCACCAAAAGAGCCCATCGGGAGACCACCAAATTCTCAGTGGTTGAAGCTAATGCAGGAGAAGGGCTGGGATCTGGAGAGATCCTAGAAGTTGCAATGCGTACATCAAGAGCCTAGATCTTGGTTTCTAATATCATGCTCCCATAAAAAGAACCAAGGTTCCTTAGAGAAATGGGTCTAGGACTGAAGTGAAAAATATACAGGAAAAGTCTGAAGCATATCTTAGTGCTAGTAAGGCTAGTAAGCAAGGAAGAGCTCAACACACACACACACACACACACACACACACACACACACACACACACACACACACCATTGGGAGCATGTCAAAATGACACAGAAGTTAACTGAAAGGGCTCATAATGACCAAAGGAGAAACACTGTGAGCAAGTGGATTATAAACCAAAGCATAAAATGAATATTCAAGAGTTCATACTAATACAAATGAGTGTGAATATAAATACCCAACTTGGGGATAAAAGATAAATCTTCCAGGCAAATAATTTATGCAGATATTCTGGTCTTAGAGAAGTGGAGCATAACTCCCACATAGTCTCTTCCTTCCAAAGAGTGATGACAAAAAGAAAAAAACTTTCCAGTGGGTAAATCTGACAAAAACAACCTCAGCCAGGTGATTAAGGACAACACCAACAGTGATAAATCATGTGGACAGTATTTACCTTTGATATGATGTAATGAAGATGGCACTGTACCTTTATGGTCTTCCAAAAATTCACTACTTGAAAGCTAAAAACATAATTAATGAAAAAGCCATATTAACACATGGTTTTCCATGTATTTACTTAAAAATCACTGCTTCAAATTGTATTTTTCAGTGACCACATTGGTGAATGCCCACATTTAATGTTTTTAATGTATTAGTACCTATCAGATATACTACTACAGAATTCTATAATTCTTCTGGGGTTACACACAGCTTATTTGATTTGGAAGCATAGTGTTGTAGCTTGATTTATAGCTCTTACACGTGAAGTTATTTTTAAGTTTATTCTACTTCTTTTTTATCTTATTTTAAAAAATTGTACTATATCTTATTTTGACTTATTTTTTTTTTTTTCGAGTTGGAGTCTCACTCCGTCGCCCAGACTGGAGTGCAGTGGCTGCTCCCGGCCACCGCAGCCTCGACCTGCTGGGCTCCGGCGATCCTTCCGCCTCAGCCTTCCAAGTAGCTGGAACTACAGGCGCGCGCTACCATGCCCTGCTAGTTTTTGATTTATTGTAGAGATGAGATCTCGCCAAGTTGCCCAGGCGGGTCTCGAACACACGGGCTCAGGCAATCCACTCACCTCAGCCTCCCAAGGCGCGGGATTACAGGCTGAGCCACCGAGCCCGGCTGACTTTTTTTCCAACTGTTTCCATACTGTTGTTTTAATTTTAGATATATAGTTATACATGCTTATCAATAGACTTTGACCAATATTTTTCTAATCATCATTTGTTGGATAAAGTTCATTCTCTAGGTTCCTCTTCAAGTGAGGGTCATGGAAATGGTCCCACCTTGGTTCTTGAATTCTTAAAATTCTTTGTCTATGATCTTTGCATTTGAAGGAAAGCTTGCCTGGATTCAAAGTCATTGATTCTAATTTTCCTTTAAAAATAACGTATATTCTTACTTCATCTTCTGCCACTTAATGGTGCTGTTGAAAAAAAGATGATGCCAATCCAATTATCTTTATCTTTGCATTTATTTCTTCATCTTTTAAAAAATTATTATTATAAAGATGTGGGGTACAATTCAGGTTTGGTATATAAACTTTGATTATGCAGGTACCCTTGTTAATGAAGTATGCCCCTCCCTCTCCGAGCAGTTTCCCTCAACTGCCAATTCCACCCCTCCTCCCTTGACAGTTTCCCACTACTGCCAATATTCCATTGTGTGTATGTACCACATTTTTTTTATCCAGTCCAGTTTCGATGGGCAATATGGTTGGTTCCATGTTTTTGCTATTGTGAATAGAGCTGCAATAAACATACATGTGCAGGTATCTTTTTTGTAGAATGATTTGAATTTCTCTGGGTATATTCCCAATAGGGGAGTTGCTGGGTCATATGGAAGGTCAGTTTCTAGTTCTTTCAGAAATCGCCACACTGTCTTCCAAAGAGGTTGCACTAGTTTGCAGTCCCACCAGCAGTGTAAAAGCGTTTGTTTCTTCATCTTAAAGTTCAATGATTTCCCTAAGATATGTCTTAAAATTTACTGTTCTTGATCATTTTTATCAAGTACATGGTGTTGCCTTTCAAAAGCATATTTAAATATTATTTTACTCTAGGAACATTTTATTAAGTTATAGCTTTCTTTATTTATTTTCTTGTATTGTTTTGATTGGGGGGACTCAAATTAATCTTTATTAACCTTTCATCTGCCTAATTTCTATAGTTTTGTGAAACTTTTGTGCATAATGTAAAAAAAATTTCTTTCAGGAATTAAGCATGGCTCAACTTTGAAAAATATATAAAAGACATATAAACATAAAAAATCCACATCAATGACTTAAAAGATGAAAATATTAACACCTCTACAGAAGCAGAAACTTTTTTTTACAAAATTCAACAAGATTTTATAATAAAGACTTTATAAGTTAAGAATATACAGAATTTCCTTGACTTAGTTTCTACAAAATTTCTACAAGAACTATCATTCAAGAATTTTTTTTTAGTTAGTATAGAATTATTTTAATAATTTATTATGGAAATTTAAAAAATAAAGTGCAGATAACAATGTAATGAGCCTCAATTGTTTCATCTATACATTCATCTACTTCCTTAACAAATACCCCATCCCTTTGCACACTCTGAATTATCTTAAAGTAGATCCCAGTCACCATATTGTTTCATCTATAAATATTTCTCAATGTATCTCCAAATAATAAGAACTCTTTAAAAACAAGAATATCATTAATACTCTTAAACAGTAAGTATATTATTTCAATGTCATTATATATATATAGTTAATGTTTAAGTTGTTTATAAATGTTTTGTTATAGTTTGTTTGGATCATATGCCAAGAAATACCTATACATTTCAATAGATTTTGTTCTCTTTACTCTCTTTTCATCAATAGACTGCCTCTCTTGCTTTTATTTTCTTGCCATTTACTTTTTTAGAAGCAAAACAAAACAAAACACTGAATCATTAGCTCTGTACTATTTCACACAATGTGGATTTGGCTAATTGCATCTTTATAGTTTAGTTTAACATGCTCGCCTATTGCTTATATTTTATGTAAATTGTTGATTAGATATAGAGCTTTCATTAGATCCTGTTTTGCATTGTAAGTGGTATTCAGTTCTCTTGCTAGAAGGCACAAAATATCTGGTGCATTCTCCTTGTTATAGGTGAGCATTGTTTTGCTCAATTATTTTATTAAAAATTACAAAACGATGATATCCTAATTCTGTTGTTATTTCTTCATTTACTAGCTAGAGTACTAGTATAAAGAAATACATAAAGTAAAGTTTGTGCTGGAAAGGTAAGATAAAGATAATTGGATTGGCATCATCTTTTTTTCAACAGCACCATTAAGTGGC
>CAUYQG010116556.1:0-10190 GCA_963574415.1 Tarsius wallacei | reverse complement strand
CCCGGCTAATTTTTTGATTTATTGTAGAGATGAGGTCTCGCTTGCCCAGGCGGGTCTCGAACCCGCGGGCTCAGGCAATCCACTCACCTCAGCCTCCCAAAGGCGCGGGATTACAGGCTGAGCCACCGAGCCCGGCTGTGTTTTATCTTTGTGTGTATATGTGTGTGTTTTATCTTAAAATTTATGTGAAGTTAGCCTCTTATAATATATATGCTTATTTACTTTACTATGAAAACAATTTTGTTTATTACTCGATGGTTACATTACTTCATCAATGAAGACTCCTTTTACTGCTGCTACCCTTAGAATCTAAATTATATCTGCTTATTTTCTCAGATAGCACACTGTATCTTTTAATGCATCACAATTTGTCAATATGTATCATTAAATCTTGACATTCAGTGTATAGTTTCCACAAAAAACTGTATGCCACATTAAGGTGGGAACTGTGTCTCTTCATGTCCAGCACAGCAGTTAATGATTAGCTTTTGAATGAGTAAAATATAACTTTTGTCTCAAATACATTCAAGGAAAACTATACTCAAGAAAACTGTACCACACTTAACTTGTGACCTTAAACTTTGCCCATATCACAATCTACACCCTCACCTCCACCCTCACCAAGAAAAATTGTTTGCTTGAAAAGCACTAGAATAGAATTTTTAGAGGGAATACGATGTTAATCAGTCCCATTATCGGTCATTAATTCTACGTGTGTCTTTGAAATATATTGTAAATTCTCTAAATAAATACAATCTAGTCTGTAAAAAAAAAAAAACATGTAAGTGCATTCCAGAATTAGCATAAACTTGCATTAAAGATTAGATGTTAACTCTGTATGAAGGTAACTGGATGGATGCATACCTAACTGGATAACAGACACGTGGATAAATAATAGTCATAACTGCCATGTGTTGAGCATAACATTTATTAGACATTATGCTAAGTACCTGTCTCATCTAATTCACAATAACCCACTGTGATTTTTAACTCCATTTATAACCAAGAAAACTTAGTCTTGAACTAAGCAACTTTCTGACCATGCTACTAGTAAGTGGTAGAGCTAAGATTCAAACCTAGGCTCCTCTATCACCTACCCAAGAGCTTAGAGTCTTAAGCAATGTACAATGCTTGCCAATTGGAGCCTATCCTTAAATTTGTGCTCATAAGAAAGAAGAAGTTTGGAATGACTGCAGGGAAGAGTATTCAATGCCTTTCATTCCCTGTTTGCTTCAATAAAAACAATAACACACAGGGAGTTACTGCAGGTCTTTTGAAGAAAAGAGATGTAACAGCTGTTCCAACAACCTGTGCAAAAAGGGAAACCGGAGAACTGTCCCATCCCTCTGATGGAGTTCTAGCCATTGCTGTAAACTGTATGACAGGTTGCACAAAAATGAGGCTGGAAATTTGTCTTGATTGATGTACTTATAACCTACTTCTGGGAACATGAATGCAATCATATGTTCAATCATTTAATTTATGCTCAAACTCTCATAAGTCATAGAAGCAAGCTGAGAGTTTGGCATACTATCGAATAATAATATTTTATTCTTTCAATTTGTGAAGAATTGCCTTTTTGGTTTGGTGTAATTTTATTCTTTAGAGTAATAAAAATGATGATGCCGATGAAGATGATGATACTTAATATTTATTAAATGCCAGAAACTCTGTTAAGTGCTTTGAATCCATTTTCTTGTGTAATCCTCACAGTGCTTTGATATAAGCGCTATTTTTCATCTTTTTGTTCCATTTTTTTGATTCACTCATTCATAAATTGAAAACCTGTCTTGAGCTACTCCATGCCATTCAAAAATGAGTGCAGTATCATCCCTGCCCTTAAGGAGTTTACTGCCTAGTACAAGTAAGTAGGCAAACAAGTCCACTGAGGCTAGAATTACAGTTAAGGTGGCTGAGTTACTAGCTGCAATATTTGGTCCTAACAATGTTTTCAGCTCTGTTATTCTGCAATTCTACTGCAGACATCTAAAATCAAGACTATATCCCTTCTCTCTTTGAATGCAGTGGCACTTAATTTCTTTTGGGGGGGGTTGTTTTGTTTTGTTTTTATTTTAAAAATTTAGGGTACAATTCAGGATTAAGTATGCAAATGATCATTGTACATGTAACGTTTGGGCCTGATTTTGGTCCCCACATTGCCTGGTTTGGAATCCAGTACGCTTATTGATGAAGTGTGCCCCCACTTCCCTGGCAGTGTCCCACTACAGTGGCACTTAATTTTTGCTGCTTCCTTCTTTCTTCATCCACCTCACATGTCACTGACAATTCATCTTCCTCAACGACTCCTTTAATCATGTCTTCCTTTTGACCTAGAATCTCGCTTCACCATTCCCTTTATTTTTTTTTTTAAAGACCAAGCTTTTTGCTTTCAAGAACCTCTATAATTTTATTAAGATTTGCCTTAGCCGGGCTCGGTGGCTCAGTCTGTAATCCCATGCTTTGGGAGGCTGAGGTGAGTGGATTGCCTGAGCCCACAGGTTCGAGACCCACCTGGGCAACTTGGCGAGACCTCATCTCTACAATAATTCAAAAAATTAGCCAGGCATGGTAGCACGCACCTGTAGTTCCAGCTGAGGCAGAAGAATCACCAGAGTCCAGCAGGTCGAGGCAACCGTGGCTGGGAGCGACCACTGCACTCCAGTCTGGGTGACAGAGTAAGACTCCAACTCAAAAAAAAAAAAGATTTGCCTTACTCTATTTGTACTACAAAGGAATACCTTAGGTTGCATAATCTACAAAAAAAAATATTCATTTGGCTCACAGTTCTGCTGTCTGGAAGATTGGGCATCTGTTGAGGGCCTCTAACTGTTCCACTCATGGTGGAAGGCAAAGGGGAGCTGGCATGTACAGAGATCACATGGTGAGAGAGGAAGCAAGAAAGCGAGAGCAAGATGGGAGATGCCAACCTCTGTTTTAACTACTAGCTCTTTTGGGAACTTATAGAATGAGAATTCACTCAACCCCTCTAGGGAAGGCATTAATATATTCATGAGAGATTCACCTCCATGAACCCAAATAGCTCCCACTAGGCCCCGCCTCCAATACTGGAAATCAAATTTTAACATATTTGGGGGGGACAAACATCCAAACTATAATAGATTTTCTCTTCCTACTCCTCAAAGTGAGCCTGCTTTTTTAGCACAATTACTTATTTACCACCAGAGGAGCACTTTGCTCACTTATACTTCCATATTGTAATATATGCCAAGATACCAATAGCATACCTATTGAGAAATTCATGGCTAAACCATCAGCTTTTAAGGCAGGACTATGTTGTGTTCTTAACTTTATCACTCTCAGTAAATCAGGTAGTGTTTTGATCAACATTTACTGAATTGAGAGTCAAACATTGTCTATTGAAATGATAAAAAGGTACTGCAATTCTTAGTTAATATAATGTTTATTTGCTTTATTTTTATTAAGCCCATTGTTTATTAGTATCTCACTATATTTCCATGAAAAAAAATGCCTCACCAGTGAACAACAGCAATAATGAACAAAGTATTTCTGCTCTATTTAGGATTTATACTGAAAGGAGGACTGATTCTCCTTTTACAGTCTGTTTTTTGCTCTATAGCAATATGACCTAGTATATGGGAGAAATCAAGACTCATGATTAAAGTGACTTTAGTGATCTTAAGAACCTCTTAAGGAAAGATGAACATTCTGGAAAGAGTTGAAGATCAGATACTTTCCTCAGCATAGCAAACTCACAGAGTGAATCCCAGAACCCCAGGGTTAAAAGGACCTTAAAGATCCTCTTTCATAATCACTACAGATAAGAAAAACTGGTTTTTATAGCTGATATTTAATTAACTCTTCAGTTCTAGAAGATAAAAAGTCCTTGTAGCAGCTAGGCTTCTACCTCTCAAGTTTCACATGGCTTCAAAAATTGTCCACTTGTGGGAATTTCTATTAAAATGTTATAACTAGTGAAATCAAGCAACATGTACCTCAGACCAGGAAAAAAAAAGTGGATAATTTGACTCTTGCCCAAATTATCTTTATATTAACTTAATTTTACAAGAAACTAAATGTTTTTGTTTTCCACAAGTGTTTGTGTTTGACATGGAATTTATCTTCCATAGTAATACAGCAGAGATAATTTATTCACTCGGTAGTCAATAAATGTTTGTTTGTTTTTAAAATTCTGTGAATGCTGAACATAAAACTAGAATGAGTTAGCACTGTAATGATGAAAAACATGAATTTTATGGCTGAGCAGGCCTGGATTCTGCTGTTCATTCCTGCACTTCCTACCTGGCTAAGCCTGAGAAAGTTGCTTATCTCTCAGGGGCTTCAGTCTTTTCATCTATAATAATAAGTGGGTGCATAAGAATACCCACTTTAAAGGGTTAATGTAAAGACTGACATAATACAGTTAAAGTATCTAACCCAGAAACACATAGGAAGCATTCCACAAATGTTAGTTACCATTTTTATTATTGCACTAACTGTCACAATTGAAGATATTTACAAATTATTTATAATTAATTATTTATATTTACATTTTTCCTTATGTAAAGGTGAAGAGAATTTTCTCTGCCCCCTCACAGTGAAAGATTGAATATAAGCCAACTTTGGAATGAATTGACAATAGACAGACCCATAGGGGAAAAGTATGCAAATTTACTAACATGTATGTGGATATGGAGGTCCAGCAAATGTGAGGCCCCAAAACAACCCGATGACTGAATTTTTTACACCATCCTGAGGATACAGAAAAAATAGGGGTATGGTCTTCTCAAGGGGAAGAGGAGGAGGTATTATCACAGGTTATGGGAGAGTGAGGGAAGGAAAGCATCACACAGATAAAGGCTGTCTTATGCAGATAAAAATTTTCAGGTAATCTTGAAGCTACTCTCAAAAAGAATAAATGGTAATCTCTGGTAAAATATTCGCTGTCAGATTTTTAAAGTTTCAGACCTCTGGTCTCTTTTTGGGGGGCCTCAGAGAAAGCCTGTCTGAATCCACTGTTTAGTTCACTAATGTAGATTTCCTCTGTGGGATACAAATCTCCCCAAAAAAGCTATTTCTGTTACTGCAGCCCTTCTGAATAATCATCTCAAAATATGCCAAGGATGTATATTTTGGGGGGCATATTTCAGTTTCTGTCACTTATCATAAGTATCTCCATAAAACAAAATTATAAAAATAGTTAAATAGCATTAATATTAACTCGTTTTATTAAATCTAATGGACAATTCCTCTTCCAATAATCTCAAGGCTTTAAGTAGCTTCCAGTTTGGAAGAAGAGGGAGAAATTTTGAATTCTCTTTTTGTGAATGTTTTAAGAGATAGTACAGGAAATACACATTTATGAGAAAATTAGGATTAAAGAAGTTAGTTTGACCTGTACGTAAAATTGTATTTATCGTCGACAACCTAAAAGGAAGTGGCTGAGGCACAAAATATAATCTAAATAATTTACTTGAGTAAGGGCAACTGCCTGGAAGACTCAGACCTAAATAACCTTGATAAGCTCCATTTGTTGCGTTTTGCTTTTGTTGCAAGCAGATTTTTAAAAGCAAAAGGGGGGCGGGGGCAGGAAGTGAAGTGATACAAAGATTTTTGTCAGTGGAATTTTCACTGGTTTGCAGAAATAGAGTTAATTAGTTAATTAGTGATTGGATATATACTGTTGAGCTATAGGGTGTGGGATATAGTGTTCAGAGCAGCATTATAAGGTTAATTCATTGCTACTGTAGCAATAGCAAGCAGTTTCAATAGATGAATACATAGCTCAAAGGAGGAAGTAATTGTTGTTTCATTTTAATGCCTCTCTGGACCTGATCATTTGAAAGGGCTCACATTTCCCAGATGAAAGTTTGCTTTTATTACCATGTAACTTGAAAATCAGAAGCAAAATTAATCTAACATCTTTTTTTAAAGCAAGCAACACTATAAAGGAAACTAAAATATTTTACCCCCAAATATACTCTTTTTGACATACTTTGGAGATGACTGTTAAGAGGGCATGTAAACAGAAGTAGTTCTGTAAGGCTGTTTTTTGTTTGTATGTTTTATGGGAGAGATTTGCATCTGTAGAGGAAAAAAATGTGAAGAGTACAACAGATGTAAAAAAAGGACCTTTTTTCCTGAAGCCCTCTTTGTCCAGACCTAGAAAACATTAATTGAGAATGTGACATCCAACTATTCTGAGGGCCATTACCTCTGAGGTTTCATCTGTATAACAAGAGCACCTTTGCTAGTCAGATTTCTCTCTTTCTTTTCCTCCCATAGCCTGTTTGCCAGGATCCAAGTCCCTATTCTTTATCTAAGTTTAAGGTGATATAAAAGCATCAACCATCTTGCCCTTTCTTTGGATTTTTATATTTCATATGACTACTGTGCACATGTATACATGTAATAAAATGTATATGTCTTTTTTTCCTGTTTATCTGTCTATTATTAGTGTTAAGTTAGTGAGCCAGTGATGCAGGAAAAATGCAAAGAATTCCACAGAGTAGGTCAGAAAAAGTTTATTCAGAAAGCAGATCAGAGAAAAAGGGTAGATCCACCTCTCCAAGTTTGGAGAGGGGGTCAGACGGTTCAGGAAAGTTTGGCAGCAAATGCCTGAGGTTGAAAGCTTTTAAAGCTTCCCTTTCAGTTGGGGCAGGTAAGCATTCATGGATGAGATAACACAGGAGCTGTTGTCACGGTGATGGGGTGATGGTCTGTGTCACTTTGGTCACACAGGGCTAATCACAATAGACTGGTCAGCTTGGCCTTTTATGACTGAAAGACAAATAGTTTGAATAAAAGTAACTGTCTCTGGAAAACTGGTTTTGTTTCTTGTGTAATGATTATAAGGTGGGTTGAAGTAAGCTGCTGAATAAGCATGACAAAGCTAACCAATGTTAAAATGGCTGCCACTCTGACTAAAGTCACTCCATTTTGGCTTTTACCCTTTCAATTAGTTTGTTTTATAGACTTAAATGATCAAACCCTCAGGGGAAAAATACTGAACTTCCCTACAACTGGAAGAATGAACTAGAATCTAATAAGCCAGAGGGTAGTGCCAAATCATCAAACTCTATTTAGGATAGGCAACTATAATGTGAATTTTTAGATATTATAAGCAGTCTGAGAACATTTTTTCTTCTTAGAAAGCCTTTACTTTTCCAATATGAGCCAGTGGATTTTTTACAACCTTGAGTTAAAGGTGATGCATGGGTTTGGAGATATATTTTTTTTTCTAATGTATACTTTTTTTTTGAAGAGATATTAATGCTTAAGAGAAAGGGAAACCACTTTGGTAGCTTGCAGCAAAGTAGGTAAGCTCCATGAGGACAGGGAGCAGCTGAAGAAATAGGAGGAACAAGGAGGCAAAAGATACTAAAAGCTGACCTCACTGGAAGTTGTGCATTATGCGCATGCCTCTGTGAAAAAAGGAGTGACAAAATGCCAAACTGAAGGACTGTTGAAAAAGGTTCTTTCCCCTCAGAGCTTAGGTCAGAGGGTTTCCATCTTTGATGATTTAGATTTAGGGCAGCAATATCAAAATTCTAAGTGGGCTTTAAGTGGATACGCATCAGAAATGGCGGTAAATGTGACTGGACGATTTCTAATTAAATGCTAGCTAAAAGGAAGCTTCAGATTACTGGTTTTCAATAAACACTAGCAAATTACCTTATGTTACCAGAAGTTTCACAATTTGTTTTTGTTCCTTTTCAACACTGTATATGTTTTTCTTGCTACCAAAACATTGGCTTCTCTTCTTTAATAGTGTGACCATTCATTCTCATAAGTAAGCTATTTTACCCATGAAAAGAATTTTCCTTACTCCATCCCTGGATACAGAGCCCTGCTATTAAAAAGAAAAATAAAATTTAAACTCCAATAATCATTTTCTACTTGATGAAGAATTTTTTTCTTCTGTTATTACTGAATGTTTAACCAAAATATCATGTGGTCTTACATATGGATAGAGCTTTTTACAGGATTTTAAACCTCCTACACTTGCTTTCCATACGCAATGGAGTTTCATTTTACATATTTTGGTCTGGTCCACATATAAGGCAAGTATCAAATATGGAAAAATTACCTTTGAGAAATATTTTAAATTGACTGTATAATAGTGTTGACATGACTGCATATATAATCCTACTGTTGACCAAAAAAGGAAAAGGCTGATGCACAAAATGTAATTTAAAGAGTTCACTTGAGGCAAAGTGAGGACAGCTTCCCAGAAGACTCATACCCAAGTAACCTTGGACATGAGTTTCACTTGGCTTTTGTTACAGGTGGTCTCTTAAAGGCAAAAAAGAGGGGACAAGGAGTGACTGATACAACGTTGTTTGTCAAGAAGTATCATTGTTTTACAGAAATAACATTGATTAGTGATTGGATACACATTATTAAGCTATAAGGCATGGCGTATAGTGTCTGGTGAGGTATTATTAGGTTGATTCATAGCTCCTGTGGCAATAGTAAGCAGTTTCAATAGGCGAATACATAGCTCAAAAGTGGAGAAGTAAGACTTGATTGCTGTCTCATTTTAATGCCTCTCTGGGCCAAATAATTTGAAAGGCTCACATTTCACAGATAAAAGTTCTTTCCTTTTTCATTACATAATAATTTAATTCAAAATAAAGATCAAAAAACATTGAATTCTAAAGAAAGGGAAGACTGAAATAAGGAAAGTATGGAAGAAGGAAAGCCTAAGTGCAGATAGATTTCTGGATGCTTAAACCATTCTGCTTTTAAGTTAGCAGTCTAATCCCTCTAGTGAATATGAGATAGACAGAAAATTCTGATGTGTTCCTGCTTTGCTGCAGGGTTTACTCCATTTTATTTTCATATTAATCCTCTGTGGCCTTAACAGATATCATTCAGCTTCTTTGTTGTTGTAAGACTTAAACATCATGGTGAAGACTCATCTTTAGGATGTGGGAAATTGAAAGATAAATATCTAAAGAACTAGAGTCCTGGTCCAGTGTAAAAACAGCCAACCAGAATGCATCACAAAATAAACACTGGCTACCATTTTGAGGATTTGAATGGGAAAAGTCCAAGTGGATTTGTGAAGAGTTAACACCTTGAGGAACTACAGGAATAACTGATGCTTATGTAGAAATAATTTTTCAATCAAGGTATTAAGGAAAATGTGGAGTTTTAAAACTTGTATTGTACAAATTTCATCACTGGTTTTATAAAATCTTGTTATCAAAAAAGTATGCTATAAAAACATACATTAAATTCATTGCCAGCTTCCTAGTGTGGTCATCTTTGCTATCACCCTGAAAAATTAGGGCTGTTTTATCAGAGGCTCAACTTGTGACAGTCCTACCCATATCACATCAAACATATTAAAAGGAAAGCACAACCCACATCAACTATGCTTTCAATATAAATAAATATTTTCATCTATTATTATTTTTGATTTTTATCTTACAACTTTCTTTTTGTACTTTCGGTCATTTCATTTTTTTCTTTTGTTAAGCTTTTGAAATTCTCCAAGGCCCTAGGCTGGGGATAAATCCTGATGCTGGGCAGACATATTGGCCTTTCTGAAAAGAATGCCTTAGTCATTCTGAAAGTATTTATGTATTTTGTCCCCTTCACTGAATAGAAATAGCACAAGGTCTATGATCTACAAAAACTAACAACACAAAGGTTCCTCAAGACCCAAATAGTAAGCATAGAGGCTGAAAAAAAACCTCCCCTTTGCCTTCTGAAGTGTCACTGAAAAATCAATGGCAAAAGACAGATGAATAAAAGAAAAGGCATACAAATTTATTAGCCTGCATGTGGAGAAGAACCACAGAGTGGTTACCCTAGTCCCCTAATGGTGTAAAGAAGCTTATACCCCATCTTGAGGTTATGGAAAGGATGGGGGTTCAGAGAATTACCAAAAACAGGTTACAGTGGTAAATCAGGTTATATGACAAGAAAGGTTATGGGAGGGAGAGAAGAGGAGGCCTAACTAGGTGATCTTACTATATAGATGAAACTCACATGCATCAGCCCTCAGAGATAATAGATGTTAAGTGTTTCTTTCTTTTTTTTTTTTTTTTTGAGTTGGAGTCTCACTCTGTCACCCAGACTGGAGTGCAGTGGCCACTGCAGCCTCGACCTGCTGGGCTCCGGCGATCCTTCCGCCTCAGCCTTCCAAGTAGCTGGAACTACAGGCGCACACTACCACGCCTGGCTAATTTTTGGTTTAT
>CAUYQG010116553.1:0-29692 GCA_963574415.1 Tarsius wallacei | reverse complement strand
ATCTTGTCTTAAAACCCATCATGTTGTTCAGAAAGGGAATCAAGGTACTAGAGACTACTAGTATATCTAGGAATTTACAAAGTAATCTTCTGAGGGTATAGTAAATTAGTGTTTGAGATTTGAATTACAGTTTATTTATATAACACACCTTTCCTTCTCTCTCTCTCTCTCTCTCTCTCTCTCTCTCTCTCTCTCTCTCTCTCTCTCTCTCTCTCTCTCTCTCTCTCTCTCTCTCTGTGTGTGTGTGTGTGTATCAGTCTCACTCTGCTGCCCAGGCTGGAGTGCAGTGGCAAGAGCATGGCTCACTGTAGCCTCAATCTCATAGGCTTAAGTAATTCTTCTACCTCAGTCTCCCTAGTAGCTGAGACTACAAGCATGCACTACCCTGTCTAGCTGATTTTTCGATTTTTCTTTTTTTCTTTCTTTTTGTAGAAACAAGATCTCTCTATGTTGTATAGGCTGGTCTTGAAATCCTGGGCACAAGCAATCCTCCCACTTCAGCTTCACATAGTGCTGGGATTATAGGTGTGAGCCATTGTGCCTAGCCATCTTTCTTTTATCATTATTAATGATATTAGAGGGAATTCACTAAAAGTGAGCAGACTCCATTGGGAGATCACAGTTGTCATTTGGTAATTCTAAAGGGAGGAATGATGCTTTTCTGTTCTTACTCTTGACCTTCTTCTGAAACTATGTAGGTTAGTCCGAAGCAAGATAGTGTTGCTAGGGTGCTACATGTCTTATGTGAATGGAATGCAAAGAGAAAAGGCCTGAATCTCATGGCCTGTGTGACTTCCCCTCTCCCTAGGAAAATAGGTAATCCTCAATGTTAATAAGCAATCTGACAAAGTCACTAGATAGACTTTTTAAGGGATCTCTCTCTTGAAAGGCTATATAAATATGACTTTTAGTTTAAAAAGCCAAATGTGATGAGATTGTTTCCCATCTTATTATATGTGAAAAAACTTAAATATTTGGATGTGGGAATAGGAATTTCCTGCAATTAACAAAAGACTGCTTAATACACACAACATAGGACATGAAGAGATCAGAACACCCCAGAAAAAGAAATCAAATGATTTCAAAACTGTAGCTTCTCCTTGTAAGATTAAAAATCACAAAGTGATTCATCCAACAGGGTAGCCCCTGAGGCATCACTAGCCAGAAGCCTCTGATTCACAGAGACATGACCTATAATCCTACTGTGGATACAGCTCAACACAGTTCAAGCACTGAAAATAGTGCCCTATTTAACACTGAAATATCCAGAATCATCCCAACAAACAACAAGGCTTTCTTTATTGACCAGGAAACAGTACTCCAGTTCTGGTGCGAGATCTATTATCACATTTCTTATTAGCCACAAAATGCAGTGCAGAGAAAAACTTTCCCCCAAATCTTGGAAGTCTGCACTCTTGGTCTCCCTTTGGGATAAAGCAGAGGTTCCATGCAACATCTGTTTCTGTCCTTCAGCTATAACTACGTCTCCTGGGTCAAAGGAGTTTAAAACCTTGACCCATTGTACATCCTTCTCATGTTCTGGTCCCTTTTCAAAATCTGCAGTTAATTCAGAAAGTGGGTTGAAACATCATTTCAAAATTTGAAATATGTTGACTTTAGTATTTTTAAAAGCCCAATATGGTTCTTTCTTTATGTGGAGTGGAACAAGGTACAGCAACTTCTTTCTTACATTAGAGGGGATACCCTGACATTCCTAAGACCATTTAATTCTTGGAAACTTTATCAATCTGGCTGCCCCTGATGTTTATCTCCCATTATTTTGCTTAAATATTTCCTGCTGTGGCATTTAGGCAATTGCTCATTACTGGTCACCTTTCTTACATAAATTCATACATGTAATGGACCATAGTGAGGTTCTATAGGATATTCCAAGTATTTATAGACTCTTATGTCTATATTATGGCCGAGATCAGTAATGCTGGCTATTCTGAAGGCAAGACAATAAAAGCATAAAATTGATCTTACTAGGCAAAAGCAAAGTGCTTCTGATTGTCTTTACTGACTGATATAAAACAGAAAGTTACTGCTAAGACAATAGTTGCATAAAGCTGCCAGGAGCTGTGGTGAATTGATAAGATAAAGAGACCATAATAGACAACAGCTGTTATTGGAGTCACTACTGGATTAATAATATACAGACATTCTGTAGGACCTATCTAGTGTTTTTTTTTTCTTTACCAATCAAACTGGAGAACTAAATATAGATGTTTTAGAAATCACAATCTCTGCATCTTACAAGTATTTTTTTAAATTTTTATTTTAAAGATGTGGGGTACACTTCAGGATTAGGTATACAAGTGGTCAGCACACAGGTGAAGTTTGGGCCCCCCTTTGGTTCCCACTTTGACAGGTTTCAGATCAGGTGCCTCCCTCCCCAGCAGTTTCTGGTTACTGCCAATCTCTTTCTTATAGTATTAGGCCTTTCTTATGGTATTATGTTAAATGTCCAGAGTCTGCTTATGAGTGAAAACATGTGTTACTCATTTGTTTCTTGCAAGTATTAAACCCAGCAACCGTGAAATCATGGAATAAAATCCAAAGTAGTATCTTCCGCCATCGTTTTTAGTCTACAGAGAGTCACCAATATAAGGGCATGTTCTTTAGGCCTTCTCAGTTGTTTAGTCAGGGGTGACTGAGCAAGTTGTATATAATTATGTCTAATCCAATAGTACTATCTTACTAAGCCTTAGAAATCCTTCCTCTAAAATGTATAAAGGAAGTATTGAAATCTCATTATCCCTCTACTGTGGATGACAATTTTGTCCAAGCTTCAAATAACCAGCCCAGTGTGCCTAATCCCATTCCAAGTTACCAGAGTCAATAAATCCTTTGTTTCAGTGTGTATTCTCAACCTAAAACACCTTACATTTCATCCTTTTTAGTCTGTGGTTTAAGATCATTAAAATCTATTTCCATATATGCTCCCAAGTTCTTTAATACAATAGAATTGGTAGGAATCTACAATTCCTTTGGTATGTAGATTGCTTTTTTCAGGAGCAGGCTTTGCAATTCTTCCTGTAATTTACAATGACATCAAATACATGTTATTGGCCTACAGTCAATGAAGAGTTATGGGGAGGGCTCTGGAAAAAATCAGTAACCAAATGCAAACAGCTACCCTAAATGACTTAAAATTTGACGTCATTAAAAGATTTCTATGCAAAGGCAGTTTAGAGTGGTAAGATGGGCAGAAGAGGCTGCTTCTACTAGAAATGAAAGTTCAGAGAGATTTGGGGTTCAAAATGCTCAGCTTCATATTTTCATCCCTCTTTGTGTGCACTGAGGCCCTTTTATTAGGATAAGAGACTTGGAAAGTTTGCAACTCATCAACGCAGATAATCAGACTTTGCACTGGATTCTCAGCCATGTCTTACCTATTGTTGCATTAGTCTTGGAAATTCCTTTAAGGCTCCCTGAGATATTTATGACTATTTGCAATGTCCTGAATTGGAAGTTGAAAAAATTTACCCTATGTTCTTCGTTTGTGTATGTTGTTTAGGGAAGTAAGAAGCAGCTTTCTCATGGCCCAAGACTTTATTCTCTAAACAGCTTGCACTCTATGAGTACACATTCACCTCACACTACAACCAATGAAAATTTGAATGTCATTGTATGTCACAGATTACCTGCCTTGATTCTCGCATGGTAAAGAAGCCTTAAACAAAGGAATTCTATTTTGTGCACCTGTTTTCTTAGTCTACTCTTGATATCAATGAGACAGGAGAAAGTGAAAGTATGCAGGTTATTACCAGAGCCTGTTGGGAAGGAAGTTTCCAGATAGGTGTTGTGTAGCCACTTCCAGAACTGCATAAGGCAAGGAGCAGAGGTGTTCAGTACCACAATATCAATCTCTCTCTTTCTTTCTCTCCCTCTCCCCCCCATCCTTTGCTCTTTGGTTTCCTCTGTATGCTTGTGATGGGCTGAAACCAAGCAGAAAAGAAGATTCTAGAGTAAAGTTTCCCAGGGCACAGAGAGGATCAGAAAATGGAGGAAACAAATTGGAAAAAAAAGATAATACAATTCCTAAAGTACAATCTCACATATGTGAAAACCATTTATCTTACCAGCTTATATTATAATTCCCAACTATACTTGCAAAGGAAAAGAAAAAATGTTAAACATTTTTCAAATGCAACCTTTCTCAAAAGATATCATTAATGCTAACTTTGATGGCATGACAGGAGAAACATTACTGAATCAAAAAAGATTCTTACAACAGCTTGACAAGTATGGGGATAGCAGTAAGGATCGAAAGTTAATATTAAGCAAAAGATGGCTAAAAACCTTAAGAGCATACCCCTTGACCTGAAACATATTTAACTGGTAAAGATTACAGAGGCAAGGACAATTGGAGCTGTGTAGTTCTAGTATCACCTTCTGGGCAGTGCTGAGGGATCCCTCTGAAAAAGGAAACCAGTCCTTGAATTCTGTAGCTTATAAACTGTGACACTGGGGAAGCACTAAGCATAATCAGCAGTGCAATGGCAAATATGTTTTGTATTATGAACTGAGTCTCCAACTCTGTTCTGTCACCTTGACATTCATAGCTGGGAAAACAAAGCCACTACCCCGACGTGATCAGTGTCCAGGTCTACGTCTTACAGTTGTATCTCTAAGACACAGCAGATCGCTGCATTCTAGTCCCTACCCACCACCACCTCATCATTCTCACAGCATGGTTTCCATCTAGGTAAATAAAATAGACTCTTCTTCCTCCAGTGTGTTTTTTATAGTATATTTAACGTTTGGGTGCAAAAAATCATAATATCGTCCAGTGGGCTTTTCAATGTGTATAGATGCGATACATGACAACTGTAACATGCAAGGAGGAGGGAGGAGGGTGAAGAAGCAAAGTTTTAAATCCTAATCATAGTGGTGGTTACACAAATTTATGTTTAAAATTTGAGAACTTTACACCAAAAATGTAAATTTTACTGTATGATAGTTTTTAAAAATGAAATTTACAAAAACATATTTTTAAATGAACTCAGAGGAGAGTCATGATCTCATCTACAGTTACCTTCTGGACAGTTAAACCTGCAGTAGACCCTGAAGTGATGTCTTGTTTACATCTCTGAGGTTTCTGGATTGGTATGTGAATGAGTCTATCCTGAAGCCACTTGAAACATGGGACCTCTTGTTTTATAAGATTATATTCTACTAATTGCAAAAAAAGAAGAAACAATTGAAAATTCTGAAATCTATGTGTTTGAACATTTGTATGTGTGTGTTCATGAAATAACAATTCAATAGATTAAATATAATCTAAGTAGATATAGGCATGAAGATAATTAATCAGAAAATTGTGTTTGTCTTAATTTGGGTTCTTTCAGAAACAGACTCTGAACCAAAGTGTGGTTCCATTGATATCCTCAAGGAAAGAAAATCAAACTAAAGAAAAATTTCATTACCTAGACTCAGCCTGATTCAGACCTTAAGGACTAGTCTCTGAAGATAACTGCGGTAGCAGTTAGCAGTAAACACTCAGAAGGTTGAGGATGGTTCCCAGAGCTGCTTAAAGGGATTTGGCTTCATGGACATCAGCCATGTTTACTTTAATACTGACACATTCATCAAATTCAGGTCAGGGAGATAAAATTATGAAAAACATGAACCAATAGTTGAAAAACTTGAAGGATAGAAATAGTTTTAGAAGAAAAAAAATAGGGAAAATAGTGGAGCAGCAAAATTTGAAGAGCAGGTGACTGAAATGTTCCAGAACTGATAAAAGTAATGATTCCTCAGACTGAAAGTGAACATAGAGTATTAAGAAGGATAGACAATACCTGCTGAAATAATGCCTAAGATTTCAGTATATCGTGGATAAAGAGAATACATTTTAAATGACCTGAAAGATGGAACAGATTACCTACAATGGAGGAATTATTAGAATGACATGAACTAAAATAGATCTCAGAACACAATGGAATAATATTTTCAAAGTGTTGGAAGGAAAAAGATGTCAACCTAGTGTCCTGTATCTAACTTAGTCACTTTTAAGAGA
Organism: Tarsius wallacei; assembly: GCA_963574415.1. Taxonomy (NCBI): domain Eukaryota; kingdom Metazoa; phylum Chordata; class Mammalia; order Primates; family Tarsiidae; genus Tarsius; species Tarsius wallacei. The sequence goes on along the minus strand of CAUYQG010116553.1, from coordinate 23,667 downwards.
AAGGATGAAATAAAGACATTTCTAGATCCTCAAAGTTTAAAAGTTCAAGAATCACAGAGTTTTGCTCAAAGAGCTACAAAAGGATAAACTTTCGTCAGAAGAAAATGGGTCCTAGAATCCAGGAATAGAATGCAAACATTGTGATGAACATATTTTTTGTTGGTACATTTAATTAACATTTGATCATTTTATGTTAAAGAAAGACAGGACTAATATTTTTAAAACAAATAGGCAGAGGTGCTAACTTGTTAGCCAGGCTTGGTGGCTCAGCCTGTAATCCTGCGCTTTGGGAGGCTGAGGTGACTGGATTGCCTGAGCCCGCGGGTTCAAGACCCTCCTGGGCAACTGGGCGAGACCTCATCTCTACAATAAAATCAAAAAATTGACTGGGCATGGTAGCGCACGCCTGTAGTTCCAGCTACTTGGAAGGCTGAGGCGGAAGGATCGCCAGAGTCCAGCAGGTCGAGGCTCCAGTGGCCGGGAGCGGCCACTGCACTCCAGTCTGGGCGACAGAGTGAGACTCCAACTCAAAAAAAGAAAAGAAAGTATTGGCTTCTTAGCAATATTAAGCCTTCTGATACAGTACAATAAAATGTTTTTTCATTTATTTATAATAAATTTAATTATGCAATATATTTTATTGTTTCCAGAGAACATATCTTGCCCTTATTATGATAAATATATAAATATAACTATATTTATGCTATATTAAATGGGATTGCTTTCTGAGTTTCATTTTCAGATTAGTTGCTACTATATAAAAAATGCAATTGATTTTTTATTGCCCTTGCATACTGCAAAATTACTGAACTGTGTTTTTTGTTCTAATCTTATTTTTCTGAATTTCTTAAAGTTTTCTATACACTAGATCGTGTCACTTATAAATAGAGATAGGTTGATTTCTTCATTATCAATCAGGATTTATTATATTTATTTTTGCCTAATTTCGCTAACTACATCCTTAAGTACAATGTTTAAAAGAAGTACATCATTGTGGTACATCATTGTGGTATATATAATTTGGGGAAAAGTACTGAGACTTTGTTGACACTGTGTATTATTACATTATTAATAGTTTTTTTGGATATTCTTTTCAAGTGAAGAAAGTTTTTCTCTGTGTATAATTAGTTCAATGCTTGTGATCCTGGAAGAAAGCTCTTTGTCATAGTTTATACTCTATTTCATGTTGCTGACTTTTTATTTTTTTATTTCCTTCATTATTGTTTCCCTCTGTATTATAAGGCATATTGCTTACAATTTTCCTCTTGTAATATATTTCTCTAGTGGTAGAATAAGGGTTATCTGACCTTGCAGAATGCAAGGTGATATTGTTTTTATTGTTTTTGTTTTTTTAAAAGAAGAGTTAGCAAAAGATTGTTATTTTATTTTTAAGTTTTGAAATAATTTTACCGGTAAAGTTATTTCTACTTGGGCAGAATTGACTCCTAAGGACAACCATGTGGATTTGAAAGTGGCGTTTGCTCCAGCTAATCTTTCAGTTGAAACCTCAATATTCTCCTTCATCTACATTTGTTTTCTTGACTCAGAAAAACTGTAAGTAACATGTGTGTGGTTTTGAGCCCCTAGGCTATGTGATAATTTGTTATGCAACAATAAATAAATAATACATCTAATGACTAAATGTAATGTGGTAACCTGGATTAGGTCCAGGAACAGAGAAATAACATTAGTGAAAAATCTGATAAAACATGAAGAAAGTCTGTAGTTTAGATAAAAATTTGATACCACTGTCAATTTCTGAAATTTTGTAAATATGCTATGGCATATAACATGTCAACATCACAGGAAGATCAATATTGCATAAAACTATGTAAAGTATATGCAACTTTCTGTTAATTTAAAGTGATTTCAAAATAAATTTAAGTATATTTGGTATAAAAATAAACCAAACATAGGCATTAAAGAAAAAAAATAAACTCCATGGGCTCAGAGGATGAATGAACATATAGAGAAAAAAAATAACTGAGAAATTTCCCTTATTTTTCACTATTTTGAACACAAGTACATCTACTTCACAAATACACCATCAAGTTCTAGGGACTCTCATTCTATCTGTCCTCTCCCTTTTTGCTCCTCATTATCCTGTCACCAGTTTGAGTATCAATAATCACTTTAAAAAATATATTTATTTTTCTTTTGTAGACATAGTCTCCCTGTGTTGCCCAGGCTGGTTTTGAGCTCCTGGGCTAAGTGATCCTTGGCCTCCCAAAGTGCTGGAATGACATGCATGAGACACCACGCCTGGCCAGCAATTGCTTTTTTAAATAGATAGATCCCCAGTGCCTCACATGTCTCAGGAATCATCTTTTGGCATGTATCTGTAGGATCCCACTTAAGCCTTTTTAGAAAACTTGATTTCTGGACATTAAAATCCAAGATTGAGAAATGGCCATGATGGGACATAAATCATATTTTTGCATTCTGAGAGTATTCATGGTCCAAGATTTCAATTTTGAAGTTTTATAGGGACATATGTATCATCCAGTCTTGAGGGGAAAAATAGAAAATTTTAAAAAAACTCTAAAAAGTTATTTTCATTGTCCAAACTCCATGAATTCTTTGATACATACTGTTGAATTATATTACCAATTGCCAAACCTAAAAGACACAGAATAAGCATTTGTTATTGTGACAGATAATTAGGGTACAAAATAACCAACATTTACAAGCACTGAGTTTTAGGCTAGTCCCTGCGCATATAGACCTGGAAATAAAATGTTAGAAACAAGGCTTTTGAAAGGCGAAGACATTTGAGTGATTCAAAATGTGTTGTGCAGAGGTGGAGAAAGCCTGGTAGAAAACAAACAAACAAACACAAGAGTGATCTGAGAAATGGACACAGGCTGAATGATGGCTCTGCATTTGTGCTGGCAAATCAAATAATCCCACAGCAGAGAGAATTGTCCACTCATTCTCTGAATAGCCCCTAGTTCACGAGTCACAGCACTCTTGGCCGGGTAGCACTAGAATCGTTTCCAGGAACTCTACCTATAAGCCTACAAAGCCATGAGACTGGATACTTCACTCCCATGGTCTTCCACACAGTAAGTACTCTTACTTTATAGTACATAAACATGGGATATGTTCTCCATGCCACATTCATAGCGTCAGTGAAAAAACTAGCTCTTAGGGCCTGAAAATTTAGAGTGAGAGATACAGCTCACCTGGGCCACATTTCTCACTTCTGAGATCAGGATAGCAGCTGTTTAAGTGGTGTTATTTGGGGCATTTGTAATTTTAAAAACTTTTTCACTCCTTCTAGATAATGTTTTGTCATTTTAAAACATGGAGGGTGGCTAAGTCCCTTTCTTTTGCTTATAACAGAATACTTGAAAATGGGTAATTTATTAAGAAAAGGAATTTATTTCTTACAGTTATGGAGATTTATAACTGCAAGGTTGAGGGACTGTATCTGGTGAGGGCTTTATTGCTTGTGGGGACTCTACAGAGTCCTGAGATAGTGTAGGTTATCACATAAGGGGTCTGATGATAACAGTTAGTTTTCTCTCTTTTTATCTTTTTATGAAACCACTGCTATCATGCCTATAATAACTCATTTATTCATAATCTGTTAAACTATTAATTCATAAATCAATTCATTGATTCATTCATTCATGAGGGTAGAATCACATCTTTTTTTTTTTTTTTGAGTTGAAGTCTCACTCTGTTGCCCAGGCTGGAGTGCGGTGGCATGCTCATGCTGGGCTCAGGTGATCCTTCCAAATAGCTGGAACTACAGGCATACGCCACTACATAAGTTTATTTTTTGATTTATTGTAGAGACGAGGTCTTGCCAAGTTGCCTAGGCTAGTCCCAACCCCTGGGCTTAGGCAGTCCTCTCACCTCGGCCTCCCAAAGTGCTGGAAGGACAGGCTTAAGACACCACACCCAGCCAGAATCATATCTTAAAGGCCCTGCCTCTTGATACAGCTATACTACTACAGTGGAGGTTAAATTTCTACATGGGGTCTGGAGGGGGAAAATATTCAAACAGTGGTAGAACGATGTTTCTTTTATTTCATTATAGCAGGAGTTACTATAAGATAAGTGACTTATGAAGTTTTTTATTCATTTCAGTACATACATTGTAGTTTATTATGATAGATACTCTCTAAGTCATCCATCACTGAGGAAAAAATTCAATGCAAAGTAGCAGGCCATGAAGGAAACATAAGTAGAAGTGGACAAGGAAGTAGCCATCTCAAATTGGCAAATGAAGGCCAGCAAGCTCTTAGTGCTCAGGGTTAATACAGGTCAGTTGATTGACACAAAGCTGTACTAATATGATGCGACAGACACACAAAATAAAGCTCTGAGCACCAAGTCCCCAAGCTGTCTGATATCACAGAAGATATTATTTTTCACCAGCTACTAAACCACCTGTGATCAAATTTTACAGAGGCCTACCTGGTCACCAGAATTCTCAACAAAAAATGCCATTTCGAACATTCCAAATTATCATACAACTTCGTGAGACATGAACCTATCACTCTGTCTTCATTCTTCAGCCTGTATATTGGCTAAGGTACAGTGGAGACATGGCTCATGTATTTGAGATAAGGACTTACTGTTAACTTAATTGTTCCTTCCTAGAACCTGAAACTCTGGACATAAATAAAGACAACATCATCAACTATGAATTATATGAATTTCTTTTTTATACAATATATTCTTCTGGGAATGTCAAACCCTATCCAATTTTCCATGTACACAAAAGTAGATTTGATCAGAGGAACAAGTGGTCAGAGGAAAACACTTTATGAAAGCCATAATGCATCTACATCTGTAGTGGTTGATCACAAAGCAATTTGTGTATTCATCATCCTCATCATTAGAAAGAAGAAGAGGAGATACAGAGAATTGTTCTGGATTGAAGAATTTGAATGATAATACAGGATACAGAGAATATTACTCATCTTCTATAATTAGTACAGAAATTTTCAAAATAGAGATTTTTCTGAATCTGTACAGATCTACCACTTCATTGCAAAATTCCAAGTAATTTGTCATTTTGGCTTCCTTCTAAATGAAATTCTGAAGTATAGTTGATAAAAATCACCTCACCTGATACACTGTATTTTTGTTATTTATATTTTACTCTGAGATCTCTCTGGACAGTATCTATAAACTAAAGGTTTTGACGTTGGATGTATATAATTTGCCTTTCATGGGATACTTCATTATTCTGGTGGATGGCTTAATCCCTATGTGTCTGAAGAGTGACTAGGTGTCCTTCTCACAGGAAACCTACTAATATCAGCAGACACTCTTGTTGCTCTCATTTATTTGTGTCCTGCATTCTCCAAGACAGCTCTGAATGTAAAAGTAATGAGGTTAATGAGTGTTGGTCAAGGGATACACAGAGAGGCAGCTCAACAAAACACATAAAAGAACAGAAACAATCTATTACTTATAATTCCAGAGAGAAGAGAATAGTGTTCCTCTGAGTGCTAATGGAGACACGGAAGCCTCTCAGACACACACCCACAACCAGTGTGGGGAAGCAAAAGTATAAAGACAGGATGAGGCATCAGTGGGCTGAGATGCTGGTAATATGAGGAAAATTCTGGATATGATGGATTGACAAGTGATTCAGAAGAGTTTGATTCAAATAAGAGAAATTTTGAGAATACTGTTGTTAGTATATTTTGCTTATATTTTCCATCTCATGTAATCCTCAACGTGATATAAGAAAAATATCCACATTTATATAAGTTGAAAGATTGTTTTCTAATAATTATAAGATAGAAATTCTAAATGATAAGAAGTATTTGTGTCATTGTTTATTATTTCATGTTTATTGAGACATAAAATAATAAGTCATTTTGCAATTGATTCAAATAATAAATCTTTCAATTCTTTAGGAAACACTGTATGAGAAAGTACTGACTTCATGTTAAGTATGGACTTGCTGTTAGTCCACACGCTTATGCATCATCAGTTCATTCAGTCCTCACAGCACCTCAAGACATAGACACTATTGCATCGCCTATGTTCAAATTCTGAACCTGAGCTAGGTCCCTGCAAGAAAGGAACGGAAGAACCTTGAGCTTGACTGAGTCTGTCTCCAGGGTCTTTACTCACATTGTCAGTGTTAGACTATCTTTTCATTTATAGGGTAAATATCTTTTTGGTGTAGTTTAAAAATTCTTACCCAACCTCATGGTCTTAAGTGAATTCCTAAATTGGGCTCTAAATCCTGTACTGAATTTTTTTCATACTTTGGTTTATGATTTTTGTGGAATTTATTTTGTGTGTAAAGTGAGTTTATAGGTAAATTTTCTTTCTCCTGGTGGCTAGTCAATATTTTGCAATGTTTACTGAATATTCCTTTATTCTCCAAAAATATTTTTATGAATTATTTACATGTATATGCATGTATCAGTTTTTGATCTCTTATTTATTTATTTTTTCATCATTTGTTTATCTATCTTGATACAAATAGCACATTGGCTTGTTAATAAGAGTGTTCTTTAACACAAAATTTTTCCTCTAGAGCCTATTCTTTTAACCACTGTGCTATTATGTAATGAGGACAGAGAAGAGTAAGACCTGCATGTCTTGCACCCACCCCAATATTCTCACCTGCACCCTGAATAAAGTTTTACATCTTTAGAACACTGCTATTGACACTTTTGTCTTTTTTATGGTCACACAAGTATAATTTATAAGCACATTTGAATTTTTATATTGTATATTAATGACTTTTCATCTTGTGCCTAAAAATTCACTTACCATCATTTTTCAAAACATTTTCAATTATTTACACTTTGCAATGTATCACCCTTTACTAAAATAAATGGAAATGTCACTTTCATTAGGAAAGACATGTTACACATTCTCTGTATAAAAGTAATCCAAAAATTTCCTCTGAAATGCTTTTAGATGAAATGAAGAAGAACAGAAAGTTTTCTGGGAACCACAAGACCCTATTTGCTAGAGACTTATGCTTAAAAACAGCTCTGCTTTCATTACATGGCTTAGTTTGTTCCAATTTGAGATTCACAAAGCATGAATGTGTGTAGGCAGACCACTGAGACTCCCTTCCTAATCACATACCTACTATTTTATTAATATGCATGAATGAATGTCAACATATTTTTAATTTTTTTCTTACTCAGAATTTATAGATGTTGGCTACAGTATCTGATTTCTTCTATGTAGCTTTTGTAAATTTCTGCATGACATTTCCTTACTGATGGCAGATACTATAGATATGAATTCTTTTCCTGTTCTTTTATGAGTGGATACTAAAATTGATTTCATTTTTCAGTAAAAAAAGTTAAAAGCCACTCAGAAAATATGTATATATATTCACAGGCAGCACATATTTTTAGACTTATGGTCTTGTAGAAAAGAACTTGCAACTTATATTTATTTATTTCTATTATCACATAATAAATCTTTCAAAAACATTCTATTCTTTTTTTTTTTAATTTTTGACCACCAGATAGTTTTCTGTGTTGCTGTTTGTCCTCCGTATGTGTGGAACTCACTGAATACCATAGGCAAAGTTTTAATATTTTATGATATTTAAGTGCAGGGGAATTCAGAAAACTTAACATAAATCTAAACGTTAGGTAGAAGAGCTAGCTGCCCTTGGTAATGCAGAGGACAGGCATCAGACCTTGAATGGATTGGATGAGGAACTTCCAAAAAGAACACTGGAGGAGATTCTGGAGAGTGAGGGGCAGTAAGTCAAGCAAACAGAGGAGGGAAATAGAACAGGAAAAAGTGTGCCCATGGCACAGGCCAGGGCAGGAGAATAGGGGAGTGGGTTTAAAGAACCACTGGGATCAGTGATATGTGAGGAGTCAGGAGCAGGAACGGCAGACCATGATGAAACTGGGAAGGGGAGAGTGGACAGGTCAGGAAATTATGCAGGAGCAGCTCCATGAGAAATACGTTCTGTGTGAAGAAATTTTAATCTGTATTTTATTTTTTGAAATGTTATCCCTGACCCATAAAGTCCACCTCTCATGAAGAGGGAATGAGAGTAGATGGCCTGTGTACACTGTGGTGGTCCCTGGTCTTTACCAGGAGAAACTGAGTCTGGAGAGAAGCAAGAATGGAGCAGGGCAGAAAAGACACACAGTCTGGATGATACCTGGCAGGCTCAGAAACTTTGGATGCTCTTGCTGCCTCCATTGATCGATCTCTTGTACCTTCCACACCACTGCCAGAGCAAGTTCTGGTGCCCTCAGTCATTTTCAGAAGATTCCAAGCATTCATCTCATGTCTACATGGGGTCCACATATCAGCTAATGAGAGCAGTCCCACAGGAAGTGTGGATGAAGATGGTTCTCAGCTCACAGAGAATGGGCTTGAGGCTAGCAGTACAGTCGAGACTGACAAGGAGGCATCAGGGGCTTGTACCTAGAGATGGAGGTGGGTGGTGGGCGACGGGTGGCAGGCTGACTTTAAGGCAGAGGTACCCAACCTTTTTGGCATCAGGGACCAGTTTTGTGGAAGACAATTTTTCCACAGACTGGGCAGTGGGAGGAGGTGGTTTGAGGATGAATCAAGTGCATTATATTTATTGCACACTATCTTTCTATCATTCTTACATTGTAAGATGTAAGTCAATAAGTATACAACTCACCATAATGCAAGATCACTAGGAGCCCTGAGCTTGTTTTTCTGCAATTAGACAGTTCCATCTGAAAGTGATGGAAGATAGTGACCCCCAAGTGTGTTGCTTATGTCCAGTCTACTCCATAATCTCGTTATGGCTGCTGTCACTGCAGAAAACCCTGCTTCACAAAGATAGGATGTTGGAAATGGAAGCAGGTCTTTCGGTAATTTTGCAGCACTCTCAGAATATTTTGCCTTGACTTTAATTCAGAATTTTTGGGGATTTGAATTTGTCTCAAACATAATTCAAGGACACCATCATTTGTGATCTCAATCAGTTGATCTTCTTCTATCACAGACAAAGTCAATTCACCTGGCTTATTCACAAGTGAGTCATGGATTTATTCCTTCCCAGTTTGGGATGTCTTTGTGGTTGGGAAGTAATGCTCAAACTCTTCTGAAAGCTGAGATAGGTGATCATGTATCAGCTGAGAGAAAGAAGGCCCTGTCTGTCTCATTTCAAAATATCTGCTAATGTTTTCAATATGTCAAAAATTCCAATGTTCACTTTTCACCAGAATAATTCCAGTTTGACTTTGAATTTAACCACTTTATCAGCAGACTTGAACACAATTGTCATTCTCCCCTGAAGTAACAGATTGAGTTCATTGAGCTTGTTGAATATGTCACACAAGTGAGCAAGTTTTGAGACCCATTCTGTGTCACTGAAATGTGTTGCCAGTGGTGACTGTTGTTCTAAAATCTCTGAAGTGGCTCTCATAACTCATAAACTCTGGCCACTGATCTACCTTTAGAAATCCATCTCACTTCTGTGTATAAAAATGTGTGTCCTCTGCATCCATCTCCTCATGGAACTTGCATGAACAGACCTGAGTTAAGGGCATGTACGTTAATGTGTTTGATAAGTTCAGGTGACCTTTTTTCGGCTAGCCAGAATTTCTCTATGGATGGCACAGTACATAGACTCACATTCAGAAGTGACCTCTTTGAGCCAAGCAGTGAAACCAGAAATCTGTCCAGTCATGGTAGCTACTGCGTCTGTGCATGTACCAACACAAAGTGACGAATTCAGCTCTCTGGATATACAATCATTCAAAGATCTGAATAGTTCTGCAGCTGAGGGATGGATCGGCAACAAAAGTGCACACAACATATCCTCATTCACATCTTCCTGAGAAATATACTGCACAAAAACAAGCATTGTTGCCTTGTTGTCAATATCGGTAGACTCGTCAACCTGGATAGTACCATGATTCATTAATCCTCTCTAACAATTGTGCCTCAGTATCTTCTGCTATTTCATCAGTTTGTCTAGTTATGGTGCTAGCTGAAAGAGGAACAATTTTGAACTGTAGCCTCTCCTAAAAGTTCATGGCAAAAGTCTTTAGCAGCAGACAGGGTCAACTCTTCACCAATAGTAAAGGGCTTCTTAGCTTTAGCAATGCAGTTAGCCACTAAGAATGACGCTCTCAGTGCTGACACATTTGATGAAGTGATGACCTTCAATAATTGCTTCTGCTCTTGGTGTTCACTTTTTTTTCTTTTGAAAAAACTTCAAAGGCATGTCTTTTAATGCAGGATGCTTGGTCTCCATGTGGAGAAGCAATTTTGAAGATTACATGACTTTGTTGAATAGCCAGTAGCAACATATTATACAAAGTGGTCTTGGATATGAACTTGTAACTGAAGTAGGACTCTTGGTATTTTCTTTTTAAATCTAGCTTTCTTTTTGGTGGCAGTCTTAGGGTCTTCTGCTGTATCATCATTAGGTTTTTCCCCTTTTATTTTAATTTGTATTATTTTAAAGGTGTGAGGTACAATTCAGAATTAGCTACATAAGTGGTTATCATACCAGTGGAGTTTGGGCCTCCCATCGGTCCTCACTTCACCCGGTTTGGGATCAGGTACCCTGATGAATGTTATGTACCCCCCCGCCCCCGGCAATGACCCACTACTGCCAATCCCTCTCATATAGTATTATGATAAATGTTCAGAGTCTGCCTATTAGTGAGAACATATGGTTTCTGTGATGGATCACTAAGTATGATAGACTCTAAATTCATCCAAGTTGCTGTAAAATCCATAGTTTTGTCCTACTTTGTGGCTGTGTAATATTCTATCATGTGTATGCATCACATTTATTTCTTTATTCTGTCCACATTCGATGGGCAGCACAGTTGGTTCCATGTTATTGCTATTGTGAATAGTGCTGCAGTAAACATGCATGCACAGGACTCTTGCCTATTTATAGGGTGTATTGATCTTAATTTTCCTTCCTTAAAATGTCTTGGTCTGGTTGTGGTATCAGTATAAACTAGATTATATTATACACTGGGAAGTGAACTATTATCCAGTTTTGTTGTTGTTGTTGTTGTTTTTAAATTTGTATGAAAGATTTGCAATCAATTGTTATTAATTCTTTAAAGGTTTATAATAATTCAGCTGTGAAATCTTCTACAACCTGCACAAGAAATTGAATCTTAGCAACTATCACTTAAGCTTATAAGTGGATCCTTCCCCTGCTGAGCCTTCCATTGAGACCTCAGTCTTAGCCTTCATCTGAATCTGAATTCTGGGCCCTAGAAATTGTGAGTAATTTGTGTATGATTTTGAGACACTAAGCTTGTAGTAATTTATTATTCAGCGTTAAATAAGTAAAAATACTTGACAGTAAATATAATTGATAACCTTTATTAGATCCTATAAAATAAAAACCAACACTAGTGCAAAGCATAGTAAAATATGAAGAAAGTCTGCACTGCATTATATTGTCTTGTGAATGAAGAATGACCATAGGTTAACTTGTGGAGATGCAGTAAGGTATGTCCACTGTATAGTTAAGGATATCATCACTCTGGTGATCTAAAAACTATACTGGGGGAGTGGGGGACATTTGTTCAAAATGGTTGAGATGCGAGCAACCACCAAGAGTAAGAATAATTATATTTTATGAGTACTTTAATGTCAAATAAATAGATGGGCATTTGTTTTTTGCCAGTTATGACTGCAGTAAGGATATCCACACTTCAGTACTGTACACAGAGAATTTCAATGACAGATTTTGGTCTTAATAAAAAAGTAACTCCATCTCTGCTGCATTGCAAACTACACTATTTAACTTAATTTCACTGCATATAAAGAGAAACCCTATACTCCACGCTAACTACACAGACTGTGGTATTTATAAAATAGAAAGCTTATTTTCATCATTTTATCATATAGTGAGTTTATCGGACACATGTAACTCAAAAACTTAGAAAAGACAGGTTGGTGTCCACATGGAATGATTCAGTCTACTTACACACATCCATAATGGTTATTTCATGATTCTCGGGTTTGGTGCAAGATAGCTGTATGATATAAAGGCCTCAGCCTTTTTTTCATTCAGAAATAAGATGAAAAGGGAAAGTTTATTTAATTGACTTTTTTGTGTGTTTTTGCCTTTTTTCTGGACTTCCTTGTCTCTATAGATTAGTGAAGACACCATAGCCCAGCCTGCATGGGTGCTGGCATGTATGTTCTCTGACATTCTTACCACTGGGCATAGATAATTACTTGATGAAGTTCATCCATCTTGTTCTCCAGAATCTTAGTCTCATCTTCTCAACTCAGAGTGTCTTTCAAAATCCACGCCACACCACAACTTAGAAACTCTCCCAAAGCAATAATTTTACATCATTGTTTCATTTTCTCAGATATCATTGTCCTTCACTGTTTGATGTACACTCTCTTACAATCCATTGTTCCATATAATCTGCTTGTTTTTTTGTACACAAGGTAAGTCATGTCCAAGTCACATTTTTTTCTTATATTATTTTATTCACTCTGCAGTTATTGAATTATTACTCTGCTCCTTGATGTTTGGTTTGAGTTGTCAGTATGAAGGTGAATAAAGAACATGAGTCGAAATCATAGAGAAATATGAGTGAATTAACACTAGATCACTAAAGGGAAGGTCAAAATTGACCAACACATGGTATCTGTAGATGTCTCATTAGAGGGCATCAACTGAATGTCAACGAATCAAAGATTTAAAAAGGATCTTTTTTTTCAAAGTAGAAAATAATACAGGTAAGAGTTTGAGAAATTCATGAGCTTATTTGTAAAATTCAATATAAAGAGGAACTTTCTGTATTGCTCTTTTTCCACTACATATATGGGGCTCACTGGGGAACATTGTGGGCAAAGTTTATATATTATTTGAGATGGCAGTCCAATAAGGAAACTTAACAGAAGCTAAACTGTAGGTGGAATAGCTGCCTTTGGGGACTCGGAAAATAGGCATTGGACCTGGAATAGGATTTACAAGGAAGCTTCTAATAGGAGGAAAATCAGAGGAGATTCTGGAAAATGAGGAGCAGTGAGTCAAGCAAACAGGGAAGAGAAAGAAAAGGGGGAAAAAAGTGTGTCTATGGCACAAGCCAAGTCAAGAGAAGAGGCTGGTGAATTTGAAGGACAGCTGGATCAGTGATATGGGAGGAGGGAGGAGTACAAAGGGCATACCATGACGCTGATCCACGGAAGATGTTTCTCACTAGACAAACATATGTTCATATGTCTGGGTGTCTGTCCTTACATGTTCTTTGATATTCTCATTCAAATGTCATGATTTTCTCCTGTCATATTTTACCACTTATTATATTAATTTATTCATTCTCTCATATGTCCCCTTTTAAATCATATTTGTAACAAGTCTTATGTGAAGTTCTTATTGATGGATTATTTATACTTACAGGATTTACCAACACAGTAAATAAACAAATTATTCCACTTCAGTATTTCTTTTTTTGTCCACTTTATTTTATTTTAAAGATGTGGAGTACAAATTGGGATTAGGTACATAAGTGGTCAATGTACAAGTGAAGTTTGGATCTACTACTGGTCCTCACTTCCCCTGGTTTAGGATCAGTACACTTAGTGATGTTACGTGCCTCCCCCTCTCCTCTAGCTGTTTCCTGCTACTGCCTATCCCACTTTTGTAGCATTGTACTTTAGTATTTCTTTGGTTATTTATTTTTGAAAATTAGTATCTCCTTATTAGAAGAAAAGTTGCCTCTGCATACTCTTAAGCAAGCAATTTGTTTGGGTTACTGTATTTTTTTAACATAGTTTCCAGATACTTCTATAATGTGAAAACTATTAAGCTATCAATATTCCTTTGAAACATGCAGTTGCTTTATCCTTTTCTTTGTTTTTATTGTTTTTACAATAGTACTTTCTTCCTTCTGTGTACTTTTTAATTTGCTTTCTCTTCTTATTCTTCTTTTTAAGGTTGAAATGTTGATAATTGAATTTAGATTTCTTTTCAAGCAAAAGTACTCAATCAATTTCTCTTCAAGCTCTGCCTTTATTACATCAACACATTTTTATTAGTTGTGTTTTCCTTATCATTTAGTTAAAAATATTTTAGGTATATCTTGAGAGTTTTTCTTTGAGCCATGTTGTGTTTAGAAACGTGTTGTTTAATATCCATGTAATTTCTGATATTCCAGTTACCTTTCTGACTGATTTTTAGATTAATTTCATTGTGTTCAGAGAGCATACATTGTATAATTTCTACTCTTTTAAATTTGATAAGTTCCTTTTCAAAGCCTATAACATGGTCTGTTTTAAGAAAGGGCCCATATGAGCTGTATGCATTTTGTATATGTGTTATGCCCATTGTTAGATTAAATTACATAAGGATGTAAATTATACCCAGTTAATTGATGGTGTCATTGAGCTCCACCATGTCCTTACTTATTATCTTCCTACTGGGTCTGTTCATTTCTTATAGAGGATTTTGAAGTTTCCGGTGATAGTAGAGTAGAGTAGATTCATTCATTTCTTCTTTAATTTCTATTTGTTTCTCACTCACGTAGTTTGACACACTATTGTTAGGCCTATGCATGTTATATTTAGTTATCTTCTTGGAGAATTAACCCTTTTATTCTAATGCCCTTCTTTATCTCTGATTAATTTACTTGTTTTAAAGTTTGCTATCAGAAATTAATACACATATATAATACCTTTGATTAGTGGTAGCATGTTATAATTTGTTCCATCCATTCACTTTAATCCATATGTGTATCCATATTTTATTTTATTTATTTTTATTTTTATTTTTATTTTTTTGAGTTGGAGTCTCATATTTTAATTGGGTTTGTTGTAGACAGCGTATTGTTGAATCTTGTTTTTCATCTGCTCTGAAAACCTGTGATTTTTTTAACTGGTGCATTTAGAAAATTTATATTCTGAGTGACTACTGATATAGTTGGATTTATATTCACCACACTGATACCATCTTCTAATTCTTCTACTTTGTTCCTGTACTTGTCTTCCAATTGATTACTTTTTGTGGATTAAATCAAGCATTTTCTATGATTCTGTCTTCTCTCTTTCTTCAGTGGTTATTTTAGGTAATAAAACATTTCTCTTTCATATTTTTACTCACTCAACAAATAAACATTAAATATAATAATAGCAACAATGTATTTGATTTTGTGTGCTTAACTATGTGTCACGTATAGGCATGTATATATACAAATATGTGGAATTATGTTTATGCACAAGTGAAATGAATAACAGAAATTATACAGGAAACATGAAGGAAGAATTAGGATTATTCTGTAAGTATAAATTATACACACTACTTCTGAAACTACATATCATTATTTGAAGTGGGTCTTAGAATAATTGCAAATGTAATTTGAAAACTATAGGGCAGGCTATTAGACCAAGTGTCTCAGTTACTTGCTGTCTATTTGCCAGAACTGCATTCATATCTGTGCCCTACTGGCTTCTGGCAGATGACAGAATGCTTAATTAAGCTATCAAGGGAGATAATGTGCTAAAAAGACAGTAACATAATCTTATGTAACATAATTATCCATGGTAATCACATTTCCTTGTATAATTCTATTGTACCAAATCATGTCACCGTTTCTGCCCAAGCTCTCAGAGAGGGTATTAGGGTACAAGTCTTTATATATCAGGATGTTGGGATCATTGGGCGCCATTTTAGTATCTACCTGCCACAGCAGATCCTGTTTAGTCAGCAATAGTTTCTCAATCTTCACTTATTGCACTGACCCTGACCCTCGTCAGGCACTGACAAGCACTGGTCAGGTATTCTGTATCATGTATCACCATATAAGTTTTTCTGACCATTTTGTATTATTTGACTAAGATTACAGATTAAGTTAGACTCATACTTATCTAACTTTGAAGATAAAAAATGAACAATATATAGAAATGAAAACTTAGAAAGCTAATAAAGAAGAATGAATGAATGACAAATAGGGAAGCAAAAGAGTGGATGGATTAGAGAGATGCACAGATGGGGCATCAACAATACAATCTTTTGTTTAGAAAGTGTGACAGTGAACTTTTTAAAAAAGAGAGAGTAACTTTTCTATTTTAAAATATTTTTAGTTTGAGGTCAGTACAGAGAGTTTATATATATCCAATACATAGTTTCACATTTTGTTATTAACATCTTACATTAATGTCATTCTTCAAAATTAAGAAACTAGTATTATACATTATCACTCACTAACATCCTCACATTAGTTAATTTTTTTGAGAAAGAGAGAAAGAGAGAGCGCCTTCTCTGTTACTCACGATGGAGTGCTGTGATGCAATCATAGCTCACAGCATCCTAGAACACCTGGGCTAAAGTAATCCTCTCACCTAATTGATTAACTGGGCTTGTAGGCACATGCCACCACATCTAGCTAATATTTTTACATTTTTAGAAACAGAGTCTCACTATGTTGCCCAACTAATCTTGAACGAGTGCCTCAAGTGATCCTTTCACCAGTCTCCCAAATTACTGGAATTATAGGTATGAACCACCACATTCATTTTTTATTTTTGTTTTGTTTTCTTTAATGTCCGTTTTCTTATTCTGGATCCCATCCAGGGCAACATATCACATTTAGATATCATGTGTATTTGTTCTGTGCCAATTTCTCAGATTTCCCTTGTTTTCGATGACATTCATGTCTACATTTGGGATTTCTTTGATGTTTTTCTCAATATTAGATTGACATTATGAGTTTAGGGGAGGAAGACTACAGAAGGTAAGAGCTATTCTCATGACATTCCACTGAGAGTACGTATTATACACATGCTAATATATATACTGGTTGGCTCCTGTACCATTTGGAATTACCCACATAACTGCTTTTTTATTTTGTTTGATTGGTTAGACAACTCACAGTTGTCATTGTTTAGCATCATTTACTTGCTGGCACTCCAGGCTAATTGTACTTATTTCTTGCCCAAGCCTAGTATTCACCATTTATTCACGGAGTCTTCGTTCTTTTATAAGAAAATAGAACTAGAGCCAGGCTCGGTGGCTCAGCCTGTAATCCCGCGCCTTGGGAGGCTGAGGTGAGTGGATTGCCTGAGCCCGCGGGTTCGAGACCCGCCTGGGCAGGCGAAACCTCATCTCTACAATAATTCAAAAAATCAGCCGGGCGTAGCGCGCGCCTGTAGTTCCAGCTACTCGGAAGGCTGAGGCGGAAGGATCGCCGGAGCCCAGCAGGTCGAGGCTGCGGTGGCCGGGAGCGGCCACTGCACTCCAGTCTGGGCGACAGAGTTAGAATCCAAATCAAAAAAAAAAAAAAAAAAAGAAAATAGAACTAGAAATGAGAATCTGGATCCTCTGTGAACTCATTGATCCTGGAAGATCTGTTGATTCAAGGACTTTATCAAAAGCTGACAGAGCAAATATGAGTATACCGATTCATAAATATGCACATGTGTATAAAGATTTTAACATGTGCCCATATATATCTGTCTTAAGTTAAACATGACTTCTTGCTAATGCCTCAGCACGTCATCAATCTGCCTACCCATTCCCACTTATTAGTATGTAGCCTGAAACACTAACAATGAGCAAGTTGGTTCTGATAGCATTATCACATCTTTGGAACATACATGTATACAGTCTCAGGAATGGTAATTATACCTCTATGGGAAATAACTTTACAAACTAATGTAGTGTGCTTTTTAACAACTGTCTCAAGTGAGCCTTTCACCTTGACCTTCCAAAGTGCTGAGATGACAGGTGTCAGCCAAAGTTTGGCTTTTTTTTCACTTAATGTACCATTTTTTGTTGCAGGATCCCATCCAAGGCATCACATCACTTTTAGATATCACATTTAAATTAGACATAATATTCTTTGGACTTTGGAATCACCATCTACACTTGTTTGCTTAGCTACTCAACTCAGTCCCTTTCCCCCCACTCCCTTCAGTGGGGTTATTTTATAAACTTATTGTACAATTATATTATTTTATCTGAATTCCTTCTTTGGATCTGCCTATCTCTAAATAAGGCTTTTAATTTGTATACTTTATGGTTACCCTTTGTGTTATACAATTCTGTGGGATTTATTTACTTATATGTACAAGTTTCTGATTTTTAACTCTCCCCCCCCCACACACACTGTTTTATTTCTCTATCTTTGTTCAAATACCATGTTGTCTTAGTAAGAGACTTTATTTAACAGTAATTCTTTTGGCTCAGAGCCCATTCTTAATCACTTGGCTATTCTCCAGTGAAGAAAGAAAAAAATGAAAATCTGCAATTTAGCTTCCAAACATAACTTTGAATAACCAAATGTCTAATGAGAGCATCACTGTTGACACATATGTCTCTCACATTTCTGTGACTCGTAAACCATCCTCCAGTATTACTCTCTGCATTATATTTTAGTACATTCTTAGTGAATTTCATTCAATATCATGCCTTCTCTTTTTCTTTTCTTTATTTCTGGAGCAAAGAAATCCCCCCCAAAAGGTACTTTCTAATCCACCAGGAACAGTGCATGATGGCAGGAACCTGCACAAACATCTCTGGATGACTCCTGCACGTGCTCAGATAATGCAGTGGGTATGACCTTTCCCCTCTAGACCACACCCACTGAGGAGTAAGCAGCAGTTTTTACCCTGATAATCTACCTTGCTTCAAAATCTGCTGTCTAAAATTAATATTGCCACTTCAGCTTTTTTTAATAATTAGTAATAGCATAGTTTATTTTGTTGCATCCATTTACTTTTATGTTATATGCTTGTTTATATTGAAAGTGGGTTTCTTATAAACAACATACAGTTATGTCTTGTTTTTTCATCCAACCTGATAATCTGTGTCTTTTAGTTTGTGAATTTAGACCATGGGCATTCAACATAAACATTGACATAATTGGGTTAATATTCATCATAGATTTTTCCAAGATCTTTTCATTGTGACCCTTGTCTTTTTTCCTGTTTTTGTCATTCACTTGTTTTCTGCCTTTTGTGTATCTAATTGAGCATGTTATATGATTTTATTCTATCTTATTAGCATATTATTCATACTTCCTTTTAAAAAACTTTTTTAGTGTCTACCTTCGGGAATAAAAACTTTCATTTTTTTATATTCTTTTTTTAAATTTTTTTAAATTATGGTATTATGGGGTACAGTTAGGGGTTAGGCATACAAAAATGCTTCATTCAGGCACCCTTGATGATAAGATTGGTAACAGGTAATAAGTTGTTTGATATAATAACAGCAGCAATGTATTTGACTGGGTATTCTTAGTTATATGTCACACATGTATACATAAATATACATGTGAGTATGCTTTAGATAAGTGAAATGAATTACGGCACTGATACAAAGGATGGCAGGGGAAAACTAGTACTTTTATTTTTGTAAGTTAGTCACACTGTCTAGGAAGCAAAACACTCATTTGAAATAGGGCTTGGATTCATATCAGATGCAATATTGCAAACTCTACAGCAAGCTACTGGGCCAAGTCCCTCAGTTCCTTCCAGGCTATTAACCAGAAGCTTTCCTCAGTGCCTATGTGGGCTTCTCCCAAAAAGCATAATGCTCTGTCAAAGTCATGAAAGGAGAAAGTCTGTAAGCAAGTCCGTAATCACAATCATATGTAACATAATCATGCAAGTGACAAGGCTTTGTCTTTGCAGTGTTCTGTTGTTTGCAAGCAACTCACAGTTTCTGTCCACATTAATGAGGATAAAAATAGAATACATGGTCTTATACACCAAAAAGTGGGGACCAATGGCACCATTGTGGGGCTACCTTCCACATCGGATCCTGTCAAATCTGCAAGTTTCTCATCTTCACTGATTTTTTAAAAATAATATCTTAATTCTTGTGGAAAAGAAAAAAAAACTATTCAAGTATTTTGTACAGCATATCACACTATTAATTTGTCTAAATATTTTCTCATAATTCAAATAGACTAACATTGCAGATTAATTTAAACATATTTTTCTAAGTTTGAAGAAAAAAAGACCATTATATTATTCAAAAAAACAAATTTAGAAAGAAAATAAAGAAGAGCACAGTAATGACAAAAAGGAAAATCAAAATAATAGTAACCTTCACTAGGTTAAGGAAGAAAATTGAATTTGAGAAATGAACTCTGGTACATCAATAGTATTGATAATGTTCTGTTCATTAAGATCAGACATGAATTGAAATAAAAAGAAACTGTTCTATTTTAGAATATTTTTAAATTTATAGAACAGGAGGAAGTCAGTACAGAGAACTTATGTATACCCAACAAAGCATTCCTTATTATTTATCACTTAAATTAGTTTGGGACATTTGTCACAATTAATTAACCAATATTACACATGATCATTCACCAATACCTAGACATTATTCATATTTCCTTAGTTTTCACTTAATGTAAATTTTCTGTCCCAGTAGCCAGATCCCACAGTATCCAGATTCCACATTACATTTAGATATCATGTCTAATTAGGTTCCTTTTTCCTGTGTAAGTTTCTTAGACGTTCCCTATATTTGATGACATTGAAATTCTTCATTGTGATTACACTGTTTTTTTTTTTCTCATGATTAGACTGGACTGCACAGCACATACTTAAGAAGTAGATAAACATGTATCACCTCTTAATAGGCAGTGCTTTTGCAAATATCACTTGTATTTCTTCACTATGGACAATTTAATCTATTCTCCTCAGTATATTATATATTTATGCGATCATTTATCTATATCCTGTGGATTTTTACATGAAGTCATGACATTAGTTTTACTCTTAGACTATTCTATTTATTCTATTGCTCGAATTGTCTTAGCGTTGAGCAGTGGAAGGTCTGTCTGATGGCTCCTGCATCTTTTTGAATTATTCACATCATTACAATTTGATTTTGTTTGTATGATGGTTTTATTGTATACCTTTTTTTACTTTCTGGCACTACAAGCTATCCAGGTTAAATGTGTTGAATTCCTTACAAATCTAGTGTCAATCATTTCTTTTCAAGAAATTTAGTCATTTTTTTTTTTCAGGGAATGGAATTAGAAACAAAGATCTGGACACTTCTATGAGGTGTCCCTTGATTCTAGGCCTTGTAAACTGATGGGGCAAAGGTATCGATATATGTGTGTATACTAACTCACACATATACACATATGTGAACACACTTCTATACTTCTCCATGTATGTCTTATGAAGTTAATTCCTACTAATATTTCCAGCACCACATGAATCTAATCTAGTACTACATGAATCATTCTATCCATTTCTACTACTTTTATGTAATTCATACTCTTGTTAACTTAATCATTGAGTTCCAAAATATAAGAACAGTGGTTTCAAAGTCAGTAATCCATATCCCCTGAAGAAAGAACATTACCAAATAACAAAGTAGTTATGTTCAAATCCTTTGACCTTTAGATTTATAATTTTACCTTATTTCCTAAATTATTTAGGTCAGTCCCTTTCTCCCCACCCCTCACTGAGCTTATTTTATAAATGTGTTGTATAGTTAGTTATATTATTTTGTCGGAATTTCTCCCTAGGATCCACCAACCTACCAAACATTTAAAAATTTTTATGTATTTAGTTTCATTCTTTGTAATATAAAGTTATTTAGGATTTTTAAAATGTATCATTGACACACCATTACATCATCATGGAGAATAATTTCACTGCACAGAATAATCTTCTGTATTTCTCCTATGCAAACTTCCTTCCTCCCAAGCCCTTAGTAATCACTAATTTTTTTATATTCTAATTTTACCTTCCCCACAGTATTATATAAATGGAATTACTTAAATGTAGACTTTTCAAATTAGCTTCATTCACTTATGAATATGCCTTTATGAAATGTGTCTCATGATGGTTTAGATATGCATTTTACTAAAGACCAAGGGAGTTGAGCATCCTTTTGTGAGTTTATCGGACATTTCTATAGCTTTGTGGATAAATGCTTATTTACATAATGTACTATTTTCATGAGGGTATACATCTTCTTATTTTTGAGTTTAAGAATATTTCATGTATTTTAAACAATAGGTCTCTATCAGTCAAATGATTTAGAAATATTTTCTCATATTCTTTGGGTTGTCTTGATGGTGTACTTTGCATTACAAAAGATGTCGATCAGGATCAAATTCAGTTTATCTGTTTTTTCTGTCACACACATATTTGTGTGATATCATAGAATCCATCCATGAAGATATATTTCTATATTCTGTTCTTCTTTTGCAGCAGCAGCAGATGTGAGATTTTAATGATGGTCTTGCAAAATCAGGTGTCTGGTGGGCAGGCACACCCAAGGTGGTTATAAGCTTTTTTTTTTTGAGTCAGAGTCTCAGTCTGTTGCCCATATATTCTGTTCTATGGGATTTGTAGTTCCAACTCTTAATATTTAGGTGCATGTTCTATATTGAGTTAAATATGTATATGATGTAGAAGGGTCCAACCTTCATGTGGACAACTCATTCTTTAAGTAATACTTATTGCGAATGACATTTTTTCCGTATTGAATTGGTTTGACAGTCTTGTTGAATAAGCTTATCATATATGTAAAAAGTAATTTTGGAAACAACTCTATTCCTTTGGCTGATATGATTTTCCTTATACCAATATCACAATGTTTTGATTACTGTCACTTTGTAGAAAGTTTTTATACCAGTAACTGTTAGTTGAGAATTCCAACTTTGTTTTTTTTTCAAGGTTGTTTTGGCTGTTCTTCAGCATTAGAGTTCCATGTGAATTGCAGAATCAGCCAGCTACTGCAAAATAAGCTAGGATTTCCATGGAGATTTTATTGAATCTGAAGAGCCATTTGGAATGGATTTTATTTTAACATATTAAGTCTTCTATTCAATGAAGTTCAAATATTTTGTCACTTGGGATTTGTTTAATATATTTCAATATGTTTTGTATCTTTCAGTTACATATCTTGCATTTGTTTTGTTAAATTTTTTCCTATTTACTTTTTGACACTCTTTTAAGTGAGGTTGTCTTCTAATTTTCATTTATATTTATTGATAGTATATATAAATACAATAGATATTTTTATTGACCCTGTATTCTGCAATGCTACTGAACTCATTTTTGGTTCTAATTTTACTTTAGTGGATTCCAAAGATTCATAAGATTTTGTCATTTGTGAATACAGGCCTATTCAAGATTAATATTTATTCTAGATATCATAATACATACATATATCGTAATTACCAGGATTGCATCCTCCAGTGCAATGTTGATTAGAAGTGGCAAACGACATTCCTGTTTCTTATCTTGGGGCAACTAAAGAAACTTTCATGATATAGTATTATGTCATGTGAGTGTTTCATGTAGGCCCTTTTTAGATTTACAGAATTCTCTTCTGTGCCTAATTCTTTCAGGATTTTTTTTTACTCATCAATGGGGTTTGTATTTTCAAATGCTTCTACAGAATTTTTAGAGGTGAACATGAGGCCTTTTTACTTTATTAATATATTGTAACACACTAATTGCTTTTGTATCTTTAATCAAGCTTACATTCCAAAGATAAATAGTCTTGTTCATAGTGTATAATTATTTTTATGTTACTGATTTGTTTGGGTACTATTTGCTTGAGAATTTTTGTGCCTGTTTCATGAGGCATATTGTTATATAATTTTACTTTTTAAAAATGTCTTTGTCCAGTGGTGACATAAGGATACTTACCTCATAGAGTATATTGTGATGTATTCTTTTCCCCTATTCATTCAGTTTGTGTTTGTTTTCTTGGAATAAGAATTAGTAAAGTAT
>CAUYQG010116543.1:0-19232 GCA_963574415.1 Tarsius wallacei | reverse complement strand
GGCTGCTCCCGGCTACTGCAGCCTCAACCTGCTGGGCTCCGACGATCCTTCCGCCTCAGCCTTCCAAGTAGCTGGAACTACAGGCACGCGCTACCACACCCGGCTAATTTTTGATTTATTGTAGAGATGAGGTCTCGCCAAGTTGCCCAGGCGGGTCTCGAACCCGCGGGCTCAGGCAATTTACTCACCTCGGCCTCCCAAAGCGTGGGATTACAGGTTGAGCCACCGAGCCCGGCTTCCACTATGATTTTTGTTGTGATGTTTTATTAGTTTAGCTGGAGAAGAGAAGGCTAGGAGTCAGAAAACTCCCCATAAATAGTTTTTTTCAGATGAGGAATGTAATTTAGAATACCCATTTTTTTAAAATTAGTTTTTCAGGAAATGAATTGCTTTTAAAAATACCAGCTAGCAAATGAGAAAACTGATAAAACAGAATAGAGAAACTTAAATGGATGTTAAAGTTGCTTTATACTGGTTATACTATGGTTTTAAATAAAACTTTGAACTCAAAGTTCTGTTTTTTTAAAGAAAAATTATAATTTTCTATTGTAGGAATCTCATGCAGCCCAACTACAGATTCTTATGGAATTCCTCAAGGTTGCAAGAAGAAATAAGAGAGAGGTATATTATTTTATGTGCTTTACATAATGTTTCAATTACTGTTGTTAACTGTTCCCATCTTGTGAAAGCATTTCAGGTTGAAAACTTCACTTAAATATTAATTTTTGTTTATTTGGATTTTTAGGAGGCTTTCTTAAGTTTTGTTAGTTAACTTCTTTTACCTTTACAACTTGATATTTAAAAATTCTTTTGTGGAGATGATTCAATATGATTGACTACAATAACTTACCTTAAAGCTGTAAAGAATAGAAAATAGAATTATCAAATGACAGCCTACCCTTCACCATGAAAAGAAAACTTAGCTTTAAGTAGGATTACAGTTTTTCTTATGGTAAAAATGCATGAGGGTAGAAACAAGTAAAAACATAGCAACCTGTGTAGATTTTGGAAAGTTTATTAAGTCATGGAGAGTAGTTAAAAGGCAATTTTATAAAAATGGTTTTATAGCCAGAATGTTCTGATTTAACATTTGTAAAATTCCTGAGTCATTTGACTCATGTACAAAATATGAGAAAATTAAATAGTCAAAATTCTGTGTTCTGGATAGCATGCTAAAATAACTTTGAAAGCTGGCTTGGCTTTTTCCCCCCCCCCTTTAAATTCCTGTCTTGAGTATCTTATAGTTTTGCTCTAAGAGTTGTCTTATTAGGGTACTTTTTCTCATTAGAAAATGTATAAATTTTCCATTATGTACTGTGTTCTGGGCTATTTTTATTTTTTTTTAAAATAAAAAGATGAAAGGTGTTTTTGTTTTGTTGAAGT
This sequence comes from Tarsius wallacei, assembly GCA_963574415.1. Classification (NCBI taxonomy): domain Eukaryota; kingdom Metazoa; phylum Chordata; class Mammalia; order Primates; family Tarsiidae; genus Tarsius; species Tarsius wallacei. The sequence goes on along the minus strand of CAUYQG010116543.1, from coordinate 17,849 downwards.
ACTTACATGAATATCGTCACAACTTTACATTATCTTATTATGATAGTTTCCTTTCTTTTGACTATTCATTTTGTCCTATTCAGATTAAATTTCACTGGATTATGCTAAGATTGATAGTTGACTATTTTTTACATGGTTTGTGACTATATTTTTCTTGTCTTTAGCTATTGCTAAGCTAACATTTGTGATTGTAATATGTCTATTAACAGACACATCAGTATAAATTCAAGATTTACTTGTGTCCCTTAGATTTTTTTGATAGGGGAAGATACAGTATCCAGTCGTTCATTTGTTCAAATGTCTGGGGTAGGGCAGTCAGTATAAACTGCAGTGTGCATGAGAATCACCTGAAGATCTTGCCAAAATGTATGTTTTAGTTTTGAGGGGCATGTTTTAGAACCTGACAATCTGCATTGCTAACAAGTTCCAGGTGATGTTGAAGCTCTTGATCCTTGGACCATACTTTGAATAGCTAAGCTGAAAATTTTATTACATATGGAAATAAAATAATTAATGCAACATGAACATTCTCAACATTTCTACTGTAGAAAATTTTCTGGAAAAGTGATAATTTTTTAATATTTCATATATAACCCCTCTTTAAATACATTGCGTAAAATTGTGTTGCAATAGTTGTATATATTTCTGCCTTAGTCTTCGAACTCATTGAGAATGATATTCCTACATAGGAAAGTACTTGATAATAAATGAATCAGTGAAGCATAAGGATACATGGCAGACTAAATGAAATGACTGGTTGTTATTTAAGGTTTTTATAGCCCCTGAGGTTTTTCAATATTAATCACTGCTTCTCTAGAGGTCTACCGATACCTGCAACAAATGTTAGACTTGAAATTGTCCCAGGTGATGAGGACATAGCATATAAAAAGGACATAAAAAATTGTGAAGGTTGTGAGATTTGTACTCTTTTTAAAAATCATATTTTTTTTTACATTTTTCTTTTAAAAAAATAAATAGAGATAGGGTCTCACTGTGTTGTCCAGGCTGCTTTCTAACTCATGGGCTCAAGTATTCCTCCCGAGTCAGCCTCCAGAATGTTGGGATTACAGTTGTGAGCTACCACGGCATTAGGCCTGATTTTTACTAATATCAGCAAGTTAACAAGTTAGCCTGCCACATTTTCATTGATGCTGGCAGAAAAACCTGACTACAGGGGATTCACGGCGCAGCTAGCAGCATCAGCTTCATTTTTTGCATCAGTTCCTCTGACTTCCAGGACTCACAGGGGGCACTGTGGAGATGAGGTGAATGGTGCACACACTATGCATTTGTGTTACAGCAAAGGAACCCCGATCTTAGGAAACCCCAGCCTTTTAAAGGAGGCTGTTAGCAAACTTGTCCAATCTTTATTTTGCAGGGAGACATGATTTTTATTATATTGGCTAGAAAACAAATCTACCCTCTACCCTAGAGGAAGTCACTGTTTCTATGTTGCTAGACAGTTTGCTATGCAAACGTTCTTGGATAGATAATTTAGAACAAAAACTACAAGATTTGCAGAAATTAGAGAAATCAGTGGAGAATTCTTTCCCAACAGTAACTCTTCCTTGTGATCTCAGTTTGTCCTTTTTCTGATGGTAGTGGCTAGTGGCCCCTCATAACACTTTCTAAAATATTGCCTTTGAGCTCATAGCTCTATTATAGTATTTTTATGTTTTTATTATTAAACATTCTGAATGAGTTGTGCTGGAGAACTTTTTAGCTTGACTTTCATTTAAATCTAAGATAATCCTTGTGATTGATGATTTTTGTTTTTTACCTTGTTCCACAGTTTCTCATAGTAGGTGGTTCAACTGAGAAACACTAGTATCAAGTATTTCTGTGTACCGGCACCTCCAGTGTGCAGTGATTACACTGTCACTAATATACTTTGATTTTCTTATTTTTAATGTATCTATGATTGAGTGACTTTGAGTATTTCAGTTTTAATTACACAAGGAACTCTGAGGAGCTAGGTTGACAAATTTGTAAAATTTATCTATTACTGTGATTACATTTCATAAACTTTGCCATAATTGTAATTGCGTACTATAGTGATTTTTAATGATAATAAGCTCTAGTCTAGGAAATATAGTTGAGTAATACCTCGTGTTTTAGTTCATACAGAACAAAATGAATGGTTATATTCTCTTCTTGCATAGATTATAAAATCTTTGCAGCTTAATCCTCAAAAAGTGAATATTGTTGCTAAAGGTTTTATCTCCTGTAATACAATTTATATACTTCAGTTTTTTCAAGTAAAATACAGATTTACTAGGAGGCAAATTACTACTTTTAAATTTGTTTTCTTGAGGTTAACAATCAAACTTTGAAAATTAAGTTTGTGATTTCATTTATAACTTTTAATTGGGGTTATGATGAGTATTGGTTTAGACATTGATATATACCAATCAAAGAAGTTAAATGTGCTTTTCAGATTTAACATAATTAGTACTTTAATGTCACATTTGACTAGTAATTTAGGGTCATTAGAATCTTACATTTAATTTTCATTTTTTTTTCTACTGGCTGTCTTTAGAATATTAAGAAAATCGAATATGTGTACAAGGCACATAGTAGGCATTTGCATTAGTTATATACTACTGTATAATGAACTACTCTCAAACTTAATGGCTTAAAACATCAAACCTTTAATACGTTGGGTCTGGAATCTTAATGCAGAGTAGTTGGGCACCTTGGCTCCAGATTTCCCACCAAACTGCAGTTAAGGTGTTATCCAGTCCAGTGTAGCATTGTCCAGTTATCTCAAGATTTGCCTGAGATAGGAACCCATCCAAGCCCATTCATTGGCGGTTGGAAGAGATATCAGTTTCTTGCTACATGGGTTTCTCCATAGGATAACTCACTGCATGGCAACTAGCTACCCCTCAAAGGGAGCAAGAGAGGGTGTTAAAGACAGAATGCAAAAACTCTGTTGTACTTCTTCTTGGAAGTTATAACCTAACACCACTTCTGTTTTCTGTTTGTTAGAAGGAAATCATTGGCTCATTCCAGACTCATAAATTTTCACAAGAGTGTGAATGCTCTTGTGGGGATTTTTGGAGGCCATCTTAGAGTCTGCCTACCACAGCACTTGATAATTATATGTATGTAAATAAACATTTAGTCTTCCTTCATGGTCAGATTGAACAAAAGGGATATGAGTTCCATGTAAAAGCCAGTCTTGTCTGTGCAAATTTGTACCAGCATTTGAACAATTGCCTCATATTTCATTTAATTTTAAAATACATTTTTGGATATCTTTGGTACCTATTTAGTTTACTATAACAGAACATCTCTGATTAGTCTTGGCTTTCTTTAAAATTTTAATGCATTGAATTTTAAACTATTTTTACATGAAAGACACTTCAAAGTGTATAAATTAAATTTACATTTAAAAGACATAGCAGAGCAACTGTTTGTATAACAACCATTGTGAGCATAATAGAATATTGGTAGGACTCCTGAAGGCTCTGCCTACTGTATTCAGATTACAGCCTTCTTCCTTGCCCAGTATGTAACCAATATCCTGATATTTATGGCAGTCGTTTCCTTGTTTTGCTGCCTGTGTATCTATAGTTCTCGGTTTTTGAGCTCTGTATAAATGTGCTTGTGCAATATGTAATCTTTAATTCCTTTCTTCTTTGGCTTAGTGTTAAGATTCATCCATATGATTGTATACGACTGTAGTTGATTCATTTTTTTCACTGTATGCTATTTCATTAAATGTCTATAACCCATTTATGTTGATGGATGTTGGGTTATTTTCAGTTTTGACCTATTTACAGACAGTGTTGTCATCATATATATATAGCTGTATGTTAGCATACGTATCTGTTTGGGATGTGTTTAGAAGTCACATTGGTGAGTCATAGGGTATGTATATCTTCAAATTTAATAGATAATGCCAAAATGTTTTCCTAAGCAAGTTGTGTTATTCTTTCTACAGACTGAATGAGCATTCCTATTGTACTGTGTTCTTGCCAGTACTTGATATCAATAGACTTATTCCAGTTTAGCAAACCTTGGAGGATATATTGCTATCTCTTGGTGGTTTTAATTTGCAATTCCCTGATGACTAATGAAGTTGAGCACCTGGTACTACGTTTATTGGCCATTTGGATTTTTGTGTGTGTGTGTCTGAAGTACTTGTTTAAAACTTATTGCATTTTTTGTATTTGGTTGTTTTTTTATAATGATTTGGTGTTCACATATTCTAGATATAAATTGTCAGCTCTGTCTATTTTATATTACAAATATCTTTTCCTTAACTGGGCTACTTTTTTCACTGTCTTAATGGTGTCATTTGATTACAGAGGTTTCTAATTTTGATAGAGTCACATTATCTTTTCCTGTTATAATTAGTGTCTCTTATGTCACTTAAATTTTTTCTATCTATGGTCATAAAGACATTTTTCTGTACTATCTTTTATTTGAAGTTTTATTCTTTTATCTTTCACAGTTAGATCTGTACTCTACTGGGAGATTTATTTTTGTGTATAATGTGAGGTATAGAGATCTTTTTATATGGATATCCAGCTGTCCAAGCATCTTTTATTTAAAAACCTATTCTTTCCCCCATTGCTTTTAAGTTTCACTTTTGTTGTTATATTGTGTGCATGTATGTGCGGGTCTTATTCTAGGCTTTCTTTCCTGCTCTACTGGTCTGTCTTTCCTTTTGGCAGTATCACATTGTATTAAATACTAGAGCTTTGAATTAATTTGCTATTCTTCTTCTGGAAAGTCTGGGCTTTTCCTGACTTTTTACACTTCTATATAAATTTTAGAATCAGTTAATACATTTCCATGGTAAACTTGCTATAATTTTTTTTTCTTTTTTTTTTTTTTCTTTCACCAATACACAAATGCATTTCCTATGACTTTTACTGGGATTAATTTGACTATAGATAAATTTGGGAGCCTGTATTTTTATATATTGAGTCTTCTAATCCATCAACATTGTATTTCTTTATATATTTATATCTTTGAAAATATTCTTAAAATTTTTGATATTTTTTAGGGTATCATTCTTACACATCTTTATTTTAGATTTTGTCATTTTTGATGCTACTGTAAATGATGTCTGTGTCTTTAATTTTAATTTCTCACTGTTGCTGGTATATAGATACAGTTGTTTACTTCATTTTTAAAAAAATACCCAGCAACCTGGTTTTAAACTCTCATTAATTCTAATTTATTTGTAGATTCTTTTATGTTTTCTGTGTATGCATCATGATCTGCAAATAATAACAGTTTAGTTTCTTTCTTTATGATCCTTATATCTTTTATTTATTTTTCTTGTCTTACTCTGCTGGCTAGGACATCCGGTACAGTGATGAATAGAAGTGGTGATAGCGGGGCATCCTAGTCTTGATGCTGATCTCAAAGTGAAAGCATTCGACGTGTCACCATTAGGTATGATGTTTTCCGTAGGTTTTTTGTAGGTACTTTTTGTCATTCAAGGAAGTACATTTCTATTCCTGGTTTGCTAAGAGGAATAAAACAAAATTCTGAATGCGGTTGAGTATTCTCCAAATTTTTTGTGCATCTGAGACAATCATATGATTTTTCTCTCCTTTTTTTCCATTTATATGAATCATTACATTGGTTTAACATTAGAAAGCCAATAAACTTTGCACCTAGGGTGACCAGCCATCCTGATTGGCTAGCAGGGTTATCTTAAGTCTATCACTGAAGGTTCTACATTCTAGGAAATCCTTCCAGGACAGTTGGTCCTCCTACTTGCATTCCTCGTGTGACCCAAACTTGGTCATTACGTGCATCCTTTTCTATATGGTTTGGTTTGTTAATATTCTGTTTAGGAGTTTTGCATCTATGATCATGAATGAGATTGATTTTTTTCTTACACTTATCTTGTCCAGTTTTGCTATAAAGATTATGTTAACTTGATATATTAAATGAGTTGGGAAATGTACCCTCTTTATATTGTATAATCTAGGAAGGATAACTTTGTTAAATGTCTAAAGGTCTTACTGGAGAAGCAATCTGAACCTGTGTTTTGTTTGCAGGAAGTTTTAAATTGTTGATTCAGTTACTTGAACAGCTATATGACTGTTAAGATTTTTGTTTTAGATACCACTTTCGATGTATTAAACCTTTAGCAGTTGTCTGTGTTATGTAAATTTTGTAATTTATTGGCATAAGATTGGTCTTACTAGTGTCTTAAGTTTTTAGTGCCTCCAGGGTTCTTAGTGATGCCTTCTTTCATTCTTGATACTAATTTTCCTTGTTCCTTTTTCTCTTGTTTTCTTCATCAGTTATTGTCAAGGATATGTCAACTATGAGTTTCATCTAAGACCACCTTTTGGCTTTATCCTCTCTATTTTATATTTGTTTTTCTGTTTTACTCATTTATGTTCTTTATTATTTCCATCCTTCTACTTTCTTTAATTTTATTTTGCTGTTCCTTTCTAATTTGTTAACTTGGATATACATATTGTTGTGTAGACTGCTTTTTTCTAATATAGGCATTTAGGGCCATAATGCCCTGTTGTTGTTTTTTATCTGCACCTAATGATTTTGGTATTATATTTTATCATTGTTTAGTTCAAAATAGTTTCCAATTTTCATTCCCCCCCCCCCCAGGCCTATGGGTTATTTGGAAATAAATTTCTTATTACTTGAACATTGAGATTTTCTTGTCAATTTTTTTTTTTTTTTGGATTTCTGTTACAATTGCGTTATAATCAGAGAAAATACTTTGTGTTCTTTTTTCTTTGAAAATAATATTTGCTGTATCACCCGGTAGTTGGTTAAATTTTGCAATAATTGTACTTGAAAAGGATGTGTTCTCTGTAGTTAAATGGTTTAACTAAAGTTGTTAAATGTTCAGTGAGAATTTTCTGCATTCTTATTGAGCCTTTGTGTCTATGTTAGATCTTTTACTGTCAGTATATTTGAGGTGAGCTCAGTTTTTAATTGTGTGCTTAGACCGTTTATTTAATATAAACATTATGACTTTAGCCTACCATTTTGTTATTTGTTTTATGTTTCTTTGTTGTTGTTTTTCTGTTTTTCTCCCTTTGCATTTTTTACCTTTTTAAAGAATTCTGTTGTGTCTATATTGTTTTTGAGTACATCTTTTTGTATAGTTTCTTTATGTGGTTACTCTGGGTGTTACATCATGTGTTTGTAACTTATTACAGTATACTGGTATTGGCACCTGTTTACATTTGCTTTTAAATTTTACCCTTTTATTTATTTATCTATTTTATTTTAGTCTTGCATTTGTTTCATGTTATCAGCTTTAAAAATAATGCTGTGAATGAAGTCTTATAATCGTCTGCCAATACAAGAACTAGGTATATTAAGTCTTATAATCGTCTGCCAATACAAGAACATGTATATGTTTGTGGGTAGTGGTATGGGATAAGGGTTTTGACTTGCTGTAGTATGCACTTTGTATGGCTGAATGCTTTGTTTTTATATATATTAAGTTTTACTACTCTCTCTCTCTCTCTCTCTCTTTTGTAATCAGCTTTTTTTCTCCACTAAAAGTGTACCAGTTTATTCTTTTGTTCAGTTTGGAACAATTATATGTAATTTATTCTAAAGTGTGTTGATTTAATTCATTTGAGTTTAAAACTTAAACATATCTTTGTCAAACCATTAATAAAGATCAAATAAATGAGTACTGATGACACCTACTTGCACTAAAGCTATTGTCAATTACGGGGAACTCTTTATTTTGAATATTTTTACATTTTTGTCTTGATAAGGGATTCTGAGACTTCATCACTTTTTACATATAAATGTTTCTATAAATTAATTCAAGCTTTGACACAGTGTTAAGAGAGTGCTTGCTATTGATGTCTCAGAACCATACTTTCTTTTTTATTTATTTATTTATTTTTGAGTTGGAGTCTCACTCTGTTGCCCAGACTGAAGTGCAGTGGCCGCTCCCAGCCTGCTGGGTTCCGGCGATCCTTCTGCCTCAGCCTTCCAAGTAGCTGGAATTACAAGTGCACGCCACCACGCCCCGCTAATTTTTTGATTTATTGTAGAAATGAGGTCTCGCCAAGTTGCCCAGGTGGGTCTTGAACCCGCGGGCTCAGGCAATCCACTCACCTCAGCCTCCCAAAGCGTGGGATTACAGGCTGAGCCGCTGAGCCCAGCCATGAACCATACTTGCAAGTAGCATTGTCTTAGTTCTCTATCTTATAAACTTGTTATTTTTTTAGTATCCTCAAATTCCATGATGGTGTTGAGGCAAATTTGAACTACAAAGTTATCATTTCCAATTTGTGATTGATTTTCATTTGGATAATAGCAGTTCAGCTTTGTGGACTTTTCTTCAAATAGCTTTAAAACATTCTTGGACTTGCATTCATGCTTTTATCCTAGATTCTACCTCAGTGTTATGATGTTTGCAGAGTGAATTTAGCCCAGTTCTTTTCTCTACTTCCTTTAAACAGTTGTCTTTTTTCTTCTGTGTATCAGGACTAAAATGTCTTGCATTGGTGTTCTAATAATTTAGTGCTCCAGAACCCTTCAGAATCTCATCTTGAAGTGGAAATGCCTCAGATTGAATATGTGCTCTCTAAAGAGTTTTTATTCCTTCAAACTTTTAAACTCTTACCCAGCACATTATCAGACTTTCTCACATAGACAGCTTATACCATTTTGTTTTGCATTCTATCTATATACTTTTTCAGTGCGGCACTTGTACCTTAGTTTTATTTGTAAGTTGAGCCATATGAAATTGCTATTTTTGAGAATAAAAATTGAATATTTTGAAAGTTTTATGCGGTTTGCCTCATATGTAGTAACTTCCATATAAACAAGAGGTATATATAACTTTGGGGTACTTTAAAAATGGAATATTGCTGGAAAAAGGACATTACAGCTTGAATTTCATGTGACACTGGACATTTTTTCTGGTATTTTAAGTTCAAAAGCAGAGTAAAAATTGTTAATTTGATTTCAGTTATGTATTATATGTCATACAAGTGATATTGACTATTGTTTACTTCTTTTTAAATGTAATTTTTAAAGCTATCATACTAAAGACTTCTCACATCAAGGCATTTGTTTAAATACAAATTTCATTAGTGGAGCATTTCAAGGTAATTAAATGAAAATATTTAAGAGATGACCATGGGAGTGCTTTGCTGAAGTTTAAAATGTCCGTGAACCCAAATGCTTCAGTGATGGTAGGGAGTAACTAGAATGTTTATGGATGGCTAAAGTGGGTAGGGAGTGATGGGGCTGCTGTTATGAGCTAGACCAGAGTAGATTTTATGCTAGAGTGGAAAACTAATTGTTGGAAATGGCCATGGAATGGAGTGAGAGTGGTGAGTTCCCACCTAGTCCTGTAAATCTGGGGCATTAGAGAATTTATAAATTGAGTAGCCTGTATTTGAAAGAGTTCTAAGACAGGCAGTGTCATTGAGGAAAAGCAGGGATTCTGTTAAGGTAGTATTGACAAACTTTAAGGTGGTAGAACGTTTATTAAAGTAAATGGATGAATTGAAAGCATTGGACAATGCAAGTCACTTTTTTTTACCACTGGCTTCTCTGATTTATTTCTTCCCCTGGTTTTATGGCTACCACTTTGCCCTTCTTGATAGCTAATGCTGCATCCCTTTAGCATTAGTGTTCCCTACCATCCAGTTTCTGCTTGTGTCTCTTCTGATTGAGATTGGGCAATTTCACCTTGTTGCCATAGCTTCAGATTTATTATTTCCCCCTTCTCATAGCTTTTGTGCCTTTGCCTGTGTTAATATTTACTCTGCTTTTTTCATCTCTCCCTACTGTTTTCTACCTGGCAAAATTCTATTAGTCCATTAAGGCTCAGCTTTTGATTTAATTTAAGATCTAATTTTAGTTATCTAGTCCTGCGTGATGCTCCAGCTCTACATGGTTTCTTTTGTTTTAATACTTTGCATGCCATCACCATCATGCTTACTATGATATTTCAACTATTGACTTACTTGTTTGCTGTCTTTGCTAGGCTAACTCTATGAGGGCAAATGCTTTAGTTTTTCATTGTTGTTGTTTTTGGTCTTGTCCTTCTCAGTGCTTAGAATTGATAAATATTTAAATTAATAAGTTATCAATTAGATTACCAACTGTGCCTGAATTGCCATAGAAGAGAAGGTGCCAGTGCTCATAAACTTAACCCTGTTCACAGTTACCAGTAATTAAAGAAATGAGTTAAACAATAAGATACTGTTTTCAAGAGGTAGTATTGAGTAGTAGTTAACAGCATGAATTCTGGAGCAAGAAGTCTGCCTTGGTTTGAATTGAGCTCTACTACTTACTTACTTACTTTAATCTTTCTGTGCCCCATTTTTATAATATGTAATAGTACCTATTTTACATCTGACTTATAAGTATTACATAAGTATTGTTATTATTTTACATTTTAAAATGTGTTCAGTATATCTGGGTTAGAGTAAGAAAGCCAGTTATCTATATTGGTGATAGAAATTTAAATTGGTGTAGCATTTCCGGAAAGTAGTTTTGTGTTATATAAGCAATATTTTCTGCTATTTCTTTTGATTGAATAATTTCATTTTTAATAATCTCAATAAAATTTGAAGTAACCTTTTAGTAAAATCTGAAAATGAAATGAAATAAAATCTGAAAGACCCATATGTTTCAGAATTGTTTGTGATAGTTTGCAAACAACTTAAATCTCTAGTGAAAGGGGAATAGTTCAGTATTGTTGAATGTTACTTAACGATTAAAATGTTTCATTTTACTGGCATGGAAAATGTTTTTGACACAACAGGCAAGATACAAAAGTAAACATCTTAAATATGGCTTTAAAACCGATGAGAAGGAAATGTTAAGATACTGACTTGTGATTGCTTTTGGGTGTGGGATTTAACCTGTCAGACTAATTTTTTTTTATAAAGTAGATTAACAACAGATATGCTGAAACTTTTGGTTAGATGTTTAACAATTAAATGAGGTAATGTGAAAGTTTTTTGGATATCTTTTTTTAAAAGTCACCTATTGTCATTGTTCATCTTTTATTTTTATTTTTATTTTTTGAGTTGAAGTCTTACTCTGTCACCGAGGCTGGTGTGCAGTGGCACAATCACAGTTCACCATTCACCAAAGCTTTGACCTCTTGGGCTCAGGCAATCCTGCCTCAGCCACCTGAGTAGCTGGGACTATAGGCATGTGCCACTATGCCTGGCTAATTTTTAAATTTTTTGTAGAGACTAGGTTTCACTGTGTTACCCGGGCTGATCTCGAACTCCTGGCCTCAAGCAGTCTTCCCGCCTCAACCTCCCAAAGTGCTGGGATAACAGGCGTGAGTCACCACACTTGGACTGTCTTTTTTAAAATTTTTGTTGTGGAGTCAAGCTCTGTTGTAGTAAAGAAGTACAACATTGTGTTTTCTTAAAGATTAATGTCTACCTTTGCATTTAACATGAGAAATTTTAGCTGTTTTTTGTCAGTGATTTTTGTCAGGTTTTCTTCCTCCTAGTTTGCCATTAGTGCTCAGTTTATAGAAATTCATTTTCCAAATGTAAAGTTATTTTATGATTGTGGTAATGTCATTGTGGTTTGGCTTAGAATTTTTTTTTCTTTCTCTACTTAATCTACAGCAACTGGAACAGATCCAGAAGGAGCTAAGTGTTTTGGAAGAGGATATTAAGAGAGTGGAAGTAAGAAATCAAGAATTCCTCACATCTTTAGCAATTTTTCAATTTTGTGAAAATTGTCACCTTTCCTTTAAGTTGCTGCATTAAGTTTATGAGATTGGCCTTGGTTATGAAGAAAGTAACAGATGTTACTTTAATTTAATGGCGAATGCATTTTTGTTGAAAAAAATTTCTGAATACTTTGGTGATAAAAGGTAGTCTAAACTTGTTTTCACAATATTTTATTGTCATCATTTTTCTCGATTTGATTGAAAAAATTTACTCAGTTTTCTTGGAGTACCATGATATTAACTTTTAACCAGTGGTTGCTAACATGGAAATGATTAATCACTATTTCATTTTTTCATTAAATAATTTTTAGATATCTACTAAGTGCATTTCTAGGTGCTAAGATTAAAAGAGACATTTGGGAATACATTACCAACATTCTGTAAATTTATAGCATAATAGTTTACTTAAAGAGATCCATGAGAGGATCCTTGGGAGACTGATAGGCTATTATGACATGAGGTTTTTGCCTTTGGCTGTATTTAAATTTAGTTTGCATTTTAAACTGTGATTTGTAGAACATGTTAAAGATTAGTAGATTTAATTTTTAGTGTATGTCTAGTATCCCATGTGGCATTTCTAACTTGTTATCACTTACTTACTTATTTCACTTACTTGACTACATGATTGAACTGAGCTTGGATTAGCCAGAAATAATTCTCTCTGATTATATATCTTTAGTAGTTTTTAAAATTTTGCTATTTTTTCATTAATCAAAATGTAGCACATAAAACAGGAGGCTAGTTTTATAATTTTTATGATAACAGCTGATTAGGAGGCCTTTTCCTCTGGGTTACTGATCAAAAATTAGAGTTTAAGTCATTATTAAACAACACTAATATTTCAGTGAAGAGGAATGCTATTTCCCATAATGTTGCCAGAGAACATTTTTCGAGATTGACTTATCCTGTTTTGGGGCGTGGTTTTTTTTTTTTTTTCTTTTTTCTTTTGTACTTTAAAGAGTTGAACCTGATCACTCAATTACCTTTTTGTCATATTTATCTTAATACTTATCAGTAGGTTATCACCTAGATTAATGATTTGTTAGTTCACTGTTCACATAGTATAATGTAAATCTCATTTAAAATATTTACATTTGTCTTTTCTGCTTTTGGTGGTTTCATTAATGGTGGACAATATTTATGGTTTTTTGAGAATGTATATCATAGAAAAAACTTGTCTTTTAACTTTTCAGATGTCCTTGCTTTTTGTACTCTGTGGAGAGGAAGACTTCAAAAATTTGAATGTTAAGACAAAAAGGGACTGATGAAAACCTGGGATTGGAAAGAAATATGTCATATTTCTTTTTGATTTATGTATTTTCTATTTGAAGTGTCTACTATAACTCAAATAATTATACTTTCAGGAAATGAGCGGCTTATACTCTCCTGTCAGTGAGGATAGCACAGTGCCTCAGTTTGAAGCTCCTTCTCCATCACACAGGTACAAGGCTTCACACTTGTAGTTGCTTAGAATTCAAGTTGCAGAGTGTACATATGGTCGGAGTCCTTGGGAGCCTTTTCTATGCAATGTTGAAACCTCTGAGAAATTACTTTTAGTCATGATCTAGAAATGAGTTTCAGATGGCCCATCTGTTTCCTCAATGCTTTGAATTTCATGCCAGGATCTGTTAGTGTGTAGAATATTATAATATTATGAACTCACAGTTGGATTAAAAGTTTGGTGAATTTCTTGAAGTAATGATAGCTTTAAACATCTTGTGAATTAAAGTTAGGTGACATTAAAAATCTAAATTTGAGAACATGAAATAATATCAGGGGAAATATGATAAAGTTAAACTTTGACTTTCCCCATAACTCGTTGAAATTTTTTGCACAGGTCACTTTCCCTAGATTAAAAATGAGGACAGCCGGGCTCGGTGGCTCAGCCTGTAATCCCAGTGCTTTGGGAGGCCAAGGTGAGTGGATTGCCTGAGCCCGCGGGTTTGAGACCCACCTGGGCAACTTGGCGAGACCTCATCTCTACAATAAATCAAAAATGAGCCGGGCGTGGTAGTGCGCGCCTGTAGTTCCAGCTACTTGGAAGGCTGAGGCGGAAGGATCGCCGGAGCCCAGCAGGTCGAGGCTGTAGTGGCCGGGAGTGGCCACTGCATTCCAGTCTGGGTGACAGAGTGAGACTCCAACTCAAAAGAAAAAAAAAATGAGGACAATAGATGGATCTGTTAGTTTAGCTCTTCCAGGTATTTAAGTGTTGTCTTCTGTATACTCTGTTAGAACAGGAATTATATTTTTCTTGCTCCTGACTGTTGTTCTAGCTATTAGAATAATATCTGGCCTCAATGTCTGTGACTTCTTTTAGTTCTAAAATTTTATTTTATTAAATATGTACTATCTAAATTTGACATTTTTATGCTTGACATGTTCAAAGTTAGAGCAATTTTACATGACGTCACTGGTTTTTCATTTGCCAGTCCGTTTAGGATAATGGTCCAATGGAAGCTTTTCAGACAGATGGTTTTAGGGTAGCACGTGGATTATCAGGAAGTCTATTCAGAAACCTTATCAGTTTAGGAAAGTTGTTGTGGGTCTAGTTTGGTACAGTATATGGGGGAAAGGGTGGAGGGGGATATTCTAATTTAGGAGCATTTTTGGGAGGATTGATGTTTTTCCCTTCAACCATAGTATGGAGAATACTTGTGAGTTTTAGTCACTTTAGCGGTGTAATTCAGCTGATTTTTATCTATATCTTACTTTCTTTAAAACATTTGGGACTAAGTCTGTGGATATTGTTTTCTTTAAGCTTGGCATTCAGTTACTGATATACCTGAGATCTTAGTCATGTAATATCTATTGTGTGAGTACATACAGAGAAGCAAAAGGTGTCACATCACAGAAAATTCACTAATAAATTGACAATTCATTCCCATTGTCATATTCCTCTTTGTTTAACAGTAGCATTTTTTATATCTTTTGTGTCCAGGTCTTTGTTACTCAGTCTCACTAATTATTGGATTTGATGAAATTGTGACAGTATAGTGCGTTTACTTAATTAATGTGTTTATTAAATGAGTCTGATGTACCGGGCATTATTCTAGTGTTGAATCTAGCTGACAAAGTCCCTGCCCTTATTGAGCTTACCTTTTGGGATGTTTGTATGGAGGTTGCAGGAAATATTAAACAAATACATGACATGATAGTAGTATGTAACATACAGATACAGCCATGCACTGCGTAATGATGTTTCTGTCAACAATGGACACACATGGTGGTGATCCCATAAGATAATAATAGAGTATACTGGTGGTGGGGGGGAAGGGGACTAAAAATAAAATGGAGGGCCGGCCGCTTTGTAAGTGTTCTAGGAACTTATCAGCATCAGTGTACCAGTTAGCATTGATGTGAAAGGCTATGTTCAGCTTCAGCAAATTTTTTTTGGAGACTCTTTCAACCGTTTGCCCATTTTGTGATGGGTGATTTACAGGTGCACCTGCACACACCATGCTGAGTGTTCAGTAGTTTTGTTGTTGGTTTTTTGTAAATTTATTCTTTTTATTTTATTATAAAGATATGGGGTACAATAAAGGGTTAGGTATACAAACATTGATTATGCAGGTACCCTTGTTAATGAGGTTTTTTTTTTCTTAACCAAAAACTACATGACTCCTGTGCCTCACCCTCCCTATTCACCTGATTTGGCCCTGAGAGACTTTTTTTTGTTTCCCTGGATGAAAAAAGTCCTCAAAGGGAAACATTTTGCCGGTATGGAAGAGGTGAGACAAAAAATGGCAAAAACACGAAAGGACATCAGAATGAATGAGTTTAAAAACTGCCTTGAGCAGTGGAAAAAGCATCTTGATAGGTGTATTACATCAAATGCAGAGTACTTTGAAGGTGACTAAAGTTTAAGCATGTAAAAATAAATACACACATTTTTATAAATAAATTTTGTGGGATCTTGGGGGGGTCCTCCCTGGTATAATGAGACCTTTATATTGGTACTTTATACTGGCATTGCAGATTAAGTAGGGGAAGTGATTGATACTCAGTAATGGTGCTGGGACATTAGTTTTTCATATGGAAAATATATACATAAATAAAAATATACATACCATCTAGGTTTGTGTAAGTACACTCTATGATGTTTGTACAGCCATGAAATCACCTACAATGCCTTTCTCAGAATGTATCCCCATTGATAAGAAATGCATGACTATAATGCTTTAGGAAAAAGTATTAGGCATTGAAGAGGTTTGCAAGAGGACTTTATTTTAGTTTGCATAGTCAGACTTCTCCAAGGAGGTGACATTTAAGTTAACACATGAATGAAGTTAAGATTATGGAAAGTCACTGGACAGTGTTGAACACGATTTTATTTAGATTTTAAAATGTGTATTTAGGGTCCCATGTGGATGATAGAGAAGATACTGTCAGTGTCCCTCTCAATCCCCTCGCATTGGAAGCAGGGAAAAAAATTAGGTTGCATTTTAGCATTCCAGAAGAGAGATGTTGGTTTGCATTAGGATTTTATCAGCGGAAGAGGTAAGAGTAGTTGTATTGTAAAAGTAGCAGATCTTATAAAAGACACAAGATGGAAAATATTTTTAGAGAATTACTAAATCACTTGCAGAGGTGTCATCAAATGAGATTCTAGCAGAATTACACTGGTTAAATAGTTGAAGGAAAAATAGGTAAATATTTTCTTCAAGAGTGTTTTGATATTTCCTTTAAACAAGTGATTTGAATACTATGCAAATTGAGAGAATCAATTGGGAAAAATGATGTAGCCCTTAAATACCCTTCTGTGAAAGTGATCCTTAAGATTGATGTGAAATCATACATGCTGAGAAAAATGTTATGTTTTACTATCTATACTCTTACTTGATTTTTTTTATTTTTAAGAAATAGCATGGGCTGGGGACCATGGCTCATGCCTATAATCCCAGCACTTTGGGAGGCAGAGGTGAGACAATTGCCTGAGCCCAACATTTGAGACCTGCCTGGGCAACTTGGTGAGACCTCATCTCCACAATTAAAAAAAAAAACTTAGCCAAGCATGGTGGTACTTACCTGTAGTTCCAGCTACTTGGAAGGTTGAGTCCTGAGCCCAGCAGACCAAGGGCTGCAGTGGACATGAGCGTGCCACTGCACCCCAGGCTGGGTAGCAGAGTGAGACTTCAATGAAAAAATAATAAAAAATAAAATAAAATAACATGTAGTTGCTATCATATTCATCCTTTTTCTTTAATAATTTTTAGCTTCATTATTTAAATGCTAGACAGTTTTCATTTTAATTCCTCACTATAAAGTTTTGCTCTCTCTTTTAAGCAGTAAGTTACATTATAAAATTCTTTTCTAGATTTGGTATTTTTCTATAATGAGAACATTTATTCTATGTCAGGTCTTTGAGTCCTTTAACATAGATTTATGGTCTATGTTTAGATTATATAATTAAATAAAAGGAAAAAAACAAAATAATGTTACTCATCTCTGTCCCCCAGGATTTTATATTCTTCCTACCTTGACAAGCTGTAACTGTCACATCCTATCAATTATATTACTGCCTTGTTTCAGTCCTTAGTATACATGGAGTCAATCTGGCAGTGGTCTCTTAACCTATCCTGTTACACATTATTGGCAGAAATATGATATTTCTTTCCTGCTTAAAAATTTTCAGTAGCTATCTGTCATATAAATTGGTTTAGATTCATCTTTTTGCATGACTCTCCATAATTGCCTAGTCCCTGCCCGCTGTTTCTGTGCTTTAAAATTATATAACTCCCAAAGCAGAATTTTAGGGTATCTTTGCTTATGCTGTTGCTTTTGCCTAGAAACTTTTAGATTCATCCCCCCTCAGGATGCCTTCTCTATTCTTTTTTTAAGATGCCCTTTCCCTTAAAAATGAGGGAGGGAGACAGGGAATAGGAAATATAATTAACCACTTGTTTTGCTTTTTAAAGATTTCTACTTATTTTGATCTTGCTTTTGTAATATGTGTTTGGGGAAAATCACATTTCCCATGCTGTGTTGTAATCCTGTGAATATTGGGTTTTTCTTTCTTTTTTTTTTTTTTTTTTTCAGTTGGCGTCTCACTCCGTCTTCCAGACTGGAGTGCAGTGGCCGCTGCTGGCCACCGCAGCCTCGACCTGCTGGGCTCCGGCGATCCTTCCGCCTCAGCCTTCCGAGTAGCCGGAACTACAGG
>CAUYQG010116541.1:0-17411 GCA_963574415.1 Tarsius wallacei | reverse complement strand
GCCCGGCTAATTTTTTGATTTATTGTAGAGATGAGGTCTCGCTTGCCCAGGCGGGTCTCGAACCCGCGGGCTCAGGCAATCCACTCACCTCAGCCTCCCAAGGCGCGGGATTACAGGCTGAGCCACCGAGCCCGGCTTGGTTTTTCTTTTAATAAAATATCTGTAAATTGATGCTTCTTACCAAAATTGGGGAGTTTTTAACCATTAGTTATTCAAGTACTTTATCACCCCTATTTTCTTTTTCCAATCCTTCCCCCATGACTGTAATGACATGAATATTATTTTTCTGACTTTTTCTAGCTCAAGACTCTGGGGGTCTCGTTTTTTGTTTGGTTTGTGTGTTTGGGGTTTTTTTTTTTGGTCTAGTTTTTCTTTGATGTTCAGCTTGGGTAATTCTACATTGTTCTGCCTTCCAGTTCATGTATTTTTTTGTCCTCTCTATTCTGCCGTTGAGCTTATCCACTAGAGCTTTTTATTTTGGTCAATGTATATTTCAGTTTTCAAACTTCCATTTGAGAACCAATGTATTTTAAAAGTTATGTTTATTTTTTTAGAGACCAAAGGGTCTCTGTAAAAAAGGAAAAACCTCTTGTGTTTGAATGTAATTTCTTAAAATATCAACTCCTTTTAAGGAGTTTTTTGGAAAATATTTAAAGTATTAATATCATTACAGACTCATGAGTCTTCAACCCAACTGGTGGGCAAGCACTGTAAGTCTCAGTGAGTGAGCACTAAGAGCTAACGGTGGAAAATAAGAAAGTATCTCTCTCCCTCTGAATTTTAGAAATCATAATATTTTCCATTGTGAGACCAAACAAAAAATACAATAACACTAGACAGAACACGAATTAAAAGCAAAATCGAGAATGGACCCATGCCTTTCCATCTAGTCCGTGGACAGAAACAATTAACTTGAGTCACTAACATCTACTTTCAAGTGTGTGTGTGTGTGTGTGTGTGTGTGTATTCCCCCATGACACAAAAGAAGATTGAACTTGACGCATTCCATGATGGCACTGGCGGGAAACTCCAAGCGTCTGGAGCACCAAACGCCAGAGCATCCTCTTCTTAGAACAGCCCACAGGTTTTGGTTCAAGGTTGGAATGCAGTGTGGAAGCCGTAGGCCAGTCAGCAAGCACTGGGGTGACCCTGCAGACCGTCTCCCAAATGCTGACGGGCCCGTCGAACCGGTCGGAGGCGCCACACAGGCTCAGCCCTCTATCCGCACCGGGCGTGCGCCAGGGTGTGTGTGCACCTGGGAGTGTGTGCGCCTGGATGTGTGTGCGCCTGGGAGTGTGTGCACCTGGCTGTGCGTGTGCGCCTGGGGGTGTGTGTGTGTGCCAGAGGCGGCAGAGACAGCGCGGTCTTAAGGAGCAAGGGCGCGGTCCACTAGGCTGCATCCACGCGCTACTTCCACACTGGAACCGGAATGACTGATCGACACCGCCGGCAAACCAACGCCCCAAGCCTGCAAAGGGGGAGAGCGGCGTCGGCGGGTGCCTCTGCCTCCCCCTGGCGTCGACCGGCCGCACCGTCCACTCTCGGAAGTGCTTTCCCAAAACGCGAGGAGCTGGAGCTCGGCCGCCCCCGCCCCCGCCCGGCGGCGCGGCCCCGCCTCACCCGCAATGCCGTAGTGCTGCGCGGCGGCGCAGGCCAGGCGGCCCGGCAGGTACGGGGAGAACTCGGCGGCGTAGCCGTGGCGGCCCGGCACCCGCAGCGTCCGCGCCCCTCCGCCGCGCGCCGCGATCATTCCGCCCGCCGCCCGCAGGCCTCGCCGCCCCGGCACCGCGGAAGCAGTTCCCAGTAGGAGGCGGACGGTCGCGCCTCGCCGGGAGAAGTTAGCCGCCTAGGAAGACCATGCGGAAGTGAGAGCCACGTGCTCTGAATGCTGGATGCTGATTGGCCAGAACAGGAAAGGGCGTCGACTCCACAGAGACCATTTTTGTTTGGGGCAAGTCAAAACTCTGGGGCGGGAGCTGCAAGGATCCGGAACTAAAGGAAGTAATCTAGAGTTAGATCGTAATTCCGACAATCTCAGAATTGCATCTCAGCCTCCTCTGCGGGACTGTCTGGTTTTTATTTACTAAGCCTTTGAAAGACTGGCACCAGTAAGTTTTCCTGGTGATTACAAAGTGAGACAAGCTACAGCAAACGCTGAAACCATGCAGGGAGTCCAAAAGGCGATTGAGTGCTGTGTTGCCCAAAGTAACTTGAAGCAAAGATAGCTTATGATAGTGGAGTCAGTGCGGTCTTAAGGAACAAGGGTGTAGGCTAGTAGGTTACTTCCACGCTATAACTGGAAAAGATGAGACACCGACTCCAGACCACCTCCCGCACTTGACAAATGAGGAAAAGGGAGCCGGTCATTTCTAGTGAAGCGAAAGAAAAACAATATCCTCGTAAGCAACTAACTTAGGAAAAAATTCTCACTATATACATTGTATGGTAATAAATGTTCAGATGACGGCATTTATTCATTCACTGATTCATTGCCAGGCATGTGCTATCTGGAGGATGACAGTACATAATTTATCTGCCAAACCAAGACACTTGAGACGATAAGAGGGTGTAGTTAATAATTACTTCAGGTCAACAGGCACAAACCAAGTCGTATGATGACCTTAACTATACACCAAGCATAGTGCTAGACATTTGGAATTCAAGATAATAAGATATCGTCCATGGCCTCAAGAGATTAGCATCTAATAAAGAGAAGTCATGTAATTAGTTAAGTGTAATCAAAATACTGTAGGGGCTGTGATAAATACATATATCGGGTATTTTAAAAAGAGATTGTCAATGCTGGAGATGGGGGTTACAACAAGAAGCACTTCAGAAAGGAGATAGTCTTTGTGGTGAGTACGCAGATGAGTAGGTTTTCTTTAAGGAGATGGAAGTCATTATAGAAGCAGAAATAACATGAGCAACCCCGGAGACCTAAACCAACATGATTCATAGGGGATCATGGCTGCCAGGGCTCAGCCAGGCCAGATGGAAGGGGATACCATAAAGAGAACATTGGGTGGAGGAACTAGAGTGTTGTACTGGGACTGGATCATGATGAGTCTTGTGCCATACCTAGGGAATTGGATTTCTACTATAGTTGAAACAATGGAGAAGGGTAGAAGTTTTCTAATGTGATAAATTAAATAACCAAGTTTTCATTTGAAAAGATCTTTTGGCAACACTAATCTGGAGGATAGAGAGATTGGAGATGGGAGGCCAGTTAAAAGATTTTAGCATGGGTCAAGCAAAAAAAATGATTAAAACTTAAGCAAGTATTATGGTAATGGGAGTGGACAGTAAGGGTCGGGTAAAATTTTCAGGCAATAACTTATAATATCTGGTACATAAAGAAGAGGGTGGAGTCAAAATGACTTCCAAGTGTCTAACTTAAGTGATTGGATGGATGCAGGGACTGTTCACTCAAAGACTGTGAGAGGAGGAGCAGATTTGGAAAGAAAATGAGCATCAGTTTCAACATCTTAAGTGTAGGTTTCTTATGGGCTGTTGGACACACCAGTTGGGACTCAGGCAAGTGTTTCTACTTGCATGTCGGCAATATTTAAGCCATTGAGATGAGTGACCTCACTCAAGAAAAGAGTGGTATGAAAAGAGTAGAGGACCAAAGATAGAACTTTGGGGAAAATACCAATATGTAAGGCTTGGCAGAGGAGGAGGAAGAGACCCACTAAATTGGTCCTATTAATTCATTAAGTAATCTGTTTAAGAATATAGCTGAAATTGGGAGGATTTGCGTATTACCTTTTGATGCATACTTAGTTGCATAGGTTAGTGGGTTGATCGCTTATAAAAAATGACTCAACAAAATTCTTAAGAGTATTGAAGGAAATTAAGCATTTTTTACAGTGCCTGGCACATAGCAAACATGATGGGAGAAAGTGGCAACTATTACTATGGTAGAAGACAAGAATGTGCTAGCACAAATGCAAGTATGCAAGAAATGGAGCATTATTTATTTTCTTCAACTAACCTAACTATCTTCCCAAGCTGTTAGAAAATTTAATCCATCATGTGCTGGGCTTCCTGGTACTCCATATGACCACACTAGAATCTGACACTGGAATATAAAGTTTACAAAGGCAGGACGCTCATTGTGTTAAGTGTAATCAAAATACTGTAGGGGCTATGATAAATATATATGTCAGGTATTTAAAAAAGAGATTGTCTCTAGTACCTAAAATAGTGCCTGGCAAATGATGAAGCGTCTCCAATCTTCAGATAGCGCCCTATACAAGCCTGAATGAGCATATGTATATGCATTTGCATGCCATCCTTGAATACAAGTAGGGCCCCACCTTCAATGCAGAGATGAGCTCCCACTTACCTGAGAGTTCTTTGAAATCATTCCTGCCAGAGAGCAGGGATACATCACTGCCACTTCTTCATGCTTCAGGATGTCCCCTCTCAATCTCTGCTCTCTCATAGTCATCTCTTACCTCTCCCTCCTCTAGGACACATTAAAACTCTGTTTGGTGAGTTTAGGCTTTCACCCAAGTTTGTGAGCAGCTTCTATACCAGTCCTTCATGTCTCCATAGGCCAAGGATCACAAAGGATTTGGCTACTTAATAGGAAGGGGGAAAGGAAAGATACTGCAGCAAAACACAAATTAATATATTACTAAATTGTCCTGTTATACTCTTAATGAACAAAAAAAATGACATCAATCATTAATTTAATAACAGTTGGCAGTCATGACATAGACTTGTAGAAGCGGACAGAATGATACTTATGCCTTTGCTCACCCCAAACCACACAAGCCCCAAATTCTTACCCTCCCCTGTGAACTGAGATGGGATATGTGTGCCTCATCACACAGGCAGCATTCCTCATATTTCAGATCCCTCCCTCAGAATCTTGTTGGGTGAGTTTTTAAATATAGATTCTTAGGGCACACCATAGACATATTTATTCAAAATTCCAGGGGGTGGATCTGGAAGTCTGCATTTTAACAAGCTTCCCTGGGTGATTCTCACATGCTGGCTAAAGCCCAGACAGAGAAGAAAAACACTTGGAGAGAAGTGCTCAGCACTGACAGGGACTGGGACAATGGAAAAAAATATTGGACGCTAAAGGGAGGGTATGCTCCAGGCAAGGGAAGCTCAGATTCTTAAGATGTTTAAAGAGGAATAACATTCGTGCAATTGACTCCTTCTATGAAGACCTAAGAGTTGCATGGCATCTTCCTCCTAAACCCCATAGAAGACCATCAGAACTAAATTTCTCGAGTAGCAATATGATGATGAGAACAGGCTCCAGAACCAGGCTCATGTTCAGTTCTTACCAACAATACTACAGATTAAGGCTGAGAATTGAACTGCAGCTATACAAGTATACTCCATTTTTATCAGCTTGTAAATGTGAAACTTACTTCAACCATCCTAGAAGTTTTTATTCAAGGTGGACATTTTGTATGTGTGTTTTCTTTCCAGTCCTTTTGCACATGTATAAACCTGAGATCCCAAGGTACTTAATGTCATTTTTCTTACATCCCCCATGTGCTTTGCTTTCAAAGGTGACATAAGGTGGCCTATGAACTTCTGGATCAGTGTCAGCATGTCTGCAGTCACTCAGTTTTACAGACACAGGCAGGTTAAATTCCGATTTAAATTATCCTGACTAAATAAAGGCAGAGTAGAAGCGCTCACATTCTTTAACTCGCAGTAACAAGGAGGACCACAGAGCCAAACAACTACTGCCCCACAAACACCTACACCTACAAATGTAAAGGAAACTAATAAACTGATCCCCAAACTCTTTTTAGAAGTCCTACACAGGAAAAGGCTTGGGGAGGATGATGCCTTTTCAAGGTGTGACCATTTTTCAAAATGTTTTAATCACAATGAAATCTTCAGCATTGGAATTAAATATTTGTAAGTTTAAGAAAAGTTCTCATTTCAAGATATAAACACAGGATAGCAGAACCAGAAGGTAAAGGACTGTGCCGTAAAGTGAGGAAGTGCACCCCCAAAATGACAAAGGCTATCAAAAGGGCACAGGAACCTCTTGGAGGGGTTTTCCCTGGGAAAATCCAGGCATTGATAGTTACAGATTTAAACTTACTAAAAATAAAAGTCTGTGAAATCATGCTGATATGAATAAATAATGGGAAAGAAGGCAGAGCTTCTCCTTATAGGAGAAGTCTTGTTAATAAAGGCAGAAACCACACGTAGGGCATGAAGAAATACCAGAAAAACCTCGATTGAGGGACACTTTACAACTGGCCTATACTCTTCAAAATTGTCAAGGTAATGAAAGATTAAGACTGAAGCACTGTTACCAATTAAAGCACGCTAAAGAGACATTACAACAAATGCAGTGTGATCCTGAGTTAGATCCTGACCTAGAAAGATGTTATTCTTTTGCTGTAAAGGCCACTAGAGAACAACTGGCAAAAGTTGAGAAAGGCCTGTAGATTAGTTTTTAAATTTCCTGACTTTGATCATTGTGTTGTGTTTATGTAAAGCAATATTTTTTTTTTTAGGAAATATAAATTATGTCTGCAATTTACTCTCAAGTAAAAATTTTAAATTTATAGATGGATGGATGATAGATAGATAGATAGGATAGATAGATGATAGAGCAGGTGTGATAAGATGTTAACTTTTAAGAATCTGTGTGAAGGGTATATGGTACTTCTCTGAACTATTTTTGAAACTTTCTTAGGTCTAATTATTTGAAATAAAAAGTTTTTTTAAAATCTAGTGCATTAAAAGCAAACCTTAATGGCAAGTAATGTTCTTAAGTAATCGGAAAAGTTTTAGAATTATGCAAATATGTGCTGTGACCAAATTCAATATATTGAGACTGACTATTATTCTTTACTAGCCTAGAGAAAAAACTTTCAAGAAGCTAAAAAATAAAATTAAATCTCCCCTCCCCCTTCTCACAGACATGGATTTGCCTACAGATTTCTTCTGAAAGATGGTTTTGTTGCCTTTCTGGGTGTTCTCTGATGCTGTCCCCTAGGCAGGAAAAGTCTTCAACATCCTATCCCACAAGTGAACTCTATCCACTTTCATATTCTCCATCAAGATTGAATACTTCCAGAAATTCTAACCCATCTCTAAAACTTAACTTCCAAATTTTAAAACAGCATGTATCTATTATAGTTTGTAAGAATTATAGTTGCTTTTCTTACTTTTCCTCTTTTTTGAAGCTATCATACAGATTCCTTTTTGTGATAAATATAATGAATAAAATATTTATAGGGAAGTGACAGTGAAGGCATTATTTGATGGAGAAAGCAGTGGGCTGCGTGTCAAAAGTCCTTATATGGGAGAAGGCATTTTACCTCTTTTTATTCTTATTTTTTATTTATGTATTTATTTATTTTTGAGTAGAGGTCTCACTCTGTAGCCCAGGTCAAGCTGGAGAACAGTAGCATGATCATGACTCACCACAGCCTCAACTTCCTGGGCTCAAGCGGTCCTTCTGCTTCAGTCTTCCAAGTAGCTGAGACTACAGATTCACACCACTATGCCTGGCTGATTGCCTTATTTTTGTAGAGATGAGGTCTCACAATGTTGCCTAGGCTGGTTTCGAACTCCTGTACTTCTGGACTCGAGCAATCCTCCCACTTTAGCCTCCCAAAGTGCTAAGATTACAGACGTGAGCCCCTGTACCCAGCCCTGTTTTTTTATTTCTGTACTCTATTTTCTCACCTGTGAAACAAGCACGATCCATTCTGATCCTTTTTCTTAGTATTATGACTCCAAGACTTGTTATAAAGGAAACATTATAAATGAAGTTTATTTTTATCCAAACTAAGACCACCAGATGGTAGCTAAACTTTACCCAGGAACTTGGATTCTAATTTTTATAGACAATAGAATAACATTTCCTTTTAGTGGTGAGTTGATTTTAAGTAGCTTCACACAATCCAAAGCTTAATTCAGAAAGCAAATGTTGCTGAAAATCATGCTTCTCGTGAACTATAAAGTTAATGATGCCACAAAATTTAAAAAGAAGTAAATTGGCCTTGGACTGGTTTTCTTTAAAAGTCTTAGTATTTGTTTTTAAATCCTTCATCCAAATATTAAGAATATGCAGACTTTTCCTTGTGTATATGTTCTATAATTTTTTAAGAGCAATACACACACATGGTTAAAAATTATTCCAAGGAGTATGTGGTGAAAAGTATAAGTCTCCTTCTTTAGAGTCTTTAATTTTTTTTTTTTTTTTTGAGTTGGCGTCTCACTGCGTCGCCCAGACTGGAGTGCAGTGGCCGCTTCCGGCCACCGCAGCCTCAACTTGCTGAGCTCTGACGATCCTTCCACCTCAGCCTTCCAAGTAGCTGGAACTACAGGCGCGCACTACCACGCCTGGCTGATTTTTTTTTTTTTTGATTTATTGTAGAGATGAGGTTTCGCCTGCCCAGGTGGGTCTCGAACCCGCGGGCTCAGGCAATCCACTCACCTCAGCCTCCCAAGGCGCGGGATTACAGGCTGAGCCACCGAGCCCGGCTGAGCCTTTATTTTTCAGTGCTGGTTCTCAGAGAAAGTATATTACAAAAAAGCAAAATGCAGAAAAGTGCATATCATATATCACCATTTGTGTTTTTAAAATGTGTGTACATATATATGTCCTCCTTGCAAATACATAGAACATCTCTGGAAAGAAACACAAGGAAACAGGTAAAAGTTTCTCTGGGAAGAAGAATGGGGACACCAGAAGACAAGATGGAACAAGACTTACCAGCCATGGTATGCTTTCTTTACTTTTACTTTTTATATCACATGTAACTATTAATTTAAAACACCCACGCTATATCTTGGAGGCCATTCCATATTCACACATAGTTCTATCTCATGCTTTTTTACAACACAGAAGGTTCCTAATCTACTTAAAATTACATATATTCAGTTTTACCCAAAATAATGTTGTTAAGAACAGGCTTTGAAACTAAGAGATCTGAGTTTAAATCCAGGATCCACCACTAACTGTGAGTATAGCCATGGGCAAGTTACTTCACCTAAATCTCCTTATCTATAAATGGGTATAATAATAGTCTTTAGGGCTGTCGTGAGGATTTAATGAGCAAATTATGCAAAAGGCCTAGTATTATGCAGAGCACATGTTAAGTACTCAGGGAAGTTCAGATTTTTTTCTCTCCTGGATTTTTGGTAGAAGAAGTTGATCAAATGCCTAAAATAGACAAAGATGTGTTGTTATATTAATTATTATTGTCACTTGTTTATAGTAGACTTCTGTTCTGAAAAAATAAATACTGGAAAGTAAGTATTAAATTGTGTGGTGTACCTTTTGAAAGGAAACGTGTCTTTTATGTTTTAGGAAGTTAAGCCAAACAACCAGAACACTGAGAATAGGAGAATCAGGAGAAATAAGAGAAATGAGAAAGCACAAAGCAATTAACTAGTCGTATTTTTAGCTAAGCTTTTCTTTTTTTCTTTTTTTTGAGTTGGAGTCTTACTCCGTCGCCCAGGCTGGAGTGCAGTGGCATGCTCACAGCCACCCCAGCATCGACCTGCTGGGCTCTGGCAATTCTTCCGCCTCAGCCTTCCAAGCAGCAGAACTACAGGCGCGCACTACCACAACTGGCTAATTTTTTTTTTTTTTTTTTCAATTGTAGAGACAAGGTCTCACCATGTTGTCCAGACTGGTCTTGAACCTGCGGGCTCAGGCAATCCTCCCACCTTGGCCTCCCAAAGTGCTGGGATTACAGGCTTGAGCCACCGTGCTCAGCCAAGCTAAGCTTTTCAATTTGAATAGTTCAGACCAAAAATAAGGAGGCTATTTGAGACATTAAAATAACATATAACAAATGTAGCTTATCTGCTATGTTTTTACAATTATCAAGAAATGATTGTAGAACGATGTGCTCTCTGTTAGTACTTGCTATAGACAGAATTGTGTCATACCCCCAAATTCATTTGTTGACGTTCCAATAAGGTCTTTATAGAGGTACTAAGGTTAAATGAGGTCTTAAGGGTACAGTTCCAATCCAATAGGGTCAGTGTCCTTACAAGAAGAGCAAAAGACATGAGACCTGACCTCTCTTTCTCTCTCTCTCTCTCTCTCAGAACAATCCCCCCCCCCCGCCTTCTTTTTCCCTCATTTGGAAAGGTTCTTTCTAAGAAGGCAGCTGTCTACAAGCCATGAAGAGAGACCTCAATAGAAACTGAATTTGTAGACACCTTGATCATGGATTCCTAGCCTCCAGAACTGTCAGAAAACAAATATTTGTCACTTAAACCACCCAGTCTGAGGTATTTTGCTCTGAACAGACAAATACACTGCTAAGGGAATTCCCCTTTGTCAGGACAGCTGGAAAATGTGTCGTTGCTTTTGTTGGTATATATGCCTTGTCTTCAACCAAAATAGTTTCTAAGACCAAAAACAAAAAAGATATAGAAACTACAAATTCAGAAAGCTTTTAAGAAGTTAGGAATAAGCCTAACAGTTAAACTGCTGTGAGAGTAATTGAGTTTTATTACATTTATTTTGCAAATTAGGAAACTGAGGCCAAAAGAATAGACGTCAGCTCCTTCATGACTGAACCAGAACTGGGTTTAATACAGGTGCCTGGAGCTCTTATCACACCCACTGCTTTCCATCCACAAGGCTTTTCCATTATTGGGGCTTTGGGGCCTGGTAAAGGGAAGAACAAGGGGAAAGTTGACTGTTCTTACCTCCCTGCCCTAGCCATGTCTCTTGAGAAGAGGTAGGCCGGGCTTGTGGCTCAGCCTATAATCCCAAAACTTTGGGAGGCCCAGGCGAGTGGATTACCCGAGCCTGCGGGTTCGAGATCAGCCCGGGCAACTTGATGAGACCTAGTCTCTACAATAAATAAAAAATTCATCGGGCGTGGTAGCACGTGCCTGTAGTTCCGGTGCCTTGGAAGACTGAGGGGGAAGGATCGCTGGAGCCCAGCAGGTCGACGCTGGGGTGGCCGTGAGCGTGCCACTGCTCTCCAGGCTGGGTGACAGAGTAAGACTCTGACTCAAAAAAAAAAAAAAAAAAGAAGAGCTTAAGGATTCAATGACACTGTCTTTTCTGAACCAAAAATAGGGCCTCCCCAAGGAGTCCTTATTTTCTCTTATTTAAGAATAATGGATTTCACTCAAAGAAATGTGACAGCCCCTGGCCCACGTTCCTTAAACAATAGCTGTCTAGGTGGGGTAATCAGCACCCTAAAAACTTAAAGATGGATGGAAGACTAATATTTAAAGTTAGGATTTGTAAGTATAATTTTTTAGTTTTTAAAAATTGATTTATTTTTGAGTCAGGGTCTCACTGTGTTGCCCAGGCTGGAGTGCAGTGGCATGCCCATGGCTCAATGCAACCTCAACCTCCTAGGCTCAGGAGATTCTCTTGCCTCAGCCTCCCAAGTACCTGAGACTATAGGAACACACCACTGCACCAGGCTAATTTAGAAAAAAAATTTCTGTAGAGATGGGGATCTCACTTTGTTGCCTAGGCTGGTCTCGAACTCCTGGCTTTAAGTGATCCTCCTGCCTCAGCTTCCCAAAGTGCCGGGATTACAGACATGAACCACCGCACCCAACCTGATTTTTTAAAAGAACATATAACAGCCAGGTGCAGTGGCTCATGCCTGTAATTCCATCACTTTGGGTGGTGGAGGCGAGAGGATTGCCTGAGCCCACGGGTTTGAGACCAGCCTGTGCAACATGGCGAGACCTTGTCTCTACAATAAATAAAAAAAATTAGCTGGGCATGGTGGCACACGCCTGTAGTTCCAGCTACTTGGAAGGCTGAGGTGAAAGGATCACCTGAGCCCAGCAGGTCGAGGCTGTGGTGTCACAAGCAGCGGGCCACTGCACTCCAGTCTGGGCAACAGAGTAAGACTCTGACTCAAAAAATAAAATAAAATAAAAGAACATATAACAATCTCTAAGAGTACTACATATGTATGATGATTTCTCTATATATTGCCTTAAATATCTCCTTATACATCTATGTATTTATCTGTCTATCTCTCCATGGACAGACACACACACATAACCCCACATCATGTTGAATATTAAGATTTCTATGACAAAGCCTATGCAGTATTCATTCTCCCATTCTTCTCTTGTAACAAAGCCCCTAAATTATCAATTGCATATATGTGTCCAGGTTTAAAGCTATAGTTAATTCCCTGTGTACCTGGCAGATATTCCAACTTAAAGGCATAGTTGGCTGAGGCTTCCAGGAAAGCTATTTAAAGAGAGCCAACTCAGCAGACAGGTGTACCTTTTGCAAATTACACCCTTCTCTTTCCAGCTGGAATACAGACATGTGGCTGGACTACAACAGCCATTTTCTGGTAATGAGTGAGTGGCCCTGAGGATGGATGCTATGCAAGTTAAAGCAGACAAAGGAGAAATAATGAAGGAGTCAAGATCCTTGATGACAATGGAGCCATCAATAGACGCCTGGACTGATAAAATCTGGACTTATTTTACATGAGAGAAAAATGTACATCTTTTTTGAGCCTTGATATTTTGGGTCTCTATTAGATGTGGTCACTGGAATATATGCTTCAAAATCTTTGCTTGCTACATTCACTGGTATATCCTAAGGACCTGACACTTAGGCATTCAGGAAATACTGTTTTTGAATGAATACAGCCTAATATGATACCTAAACTATCACTGTAATTTTTGTAACACTATAAAGAGTAAACTGGGAAAATGCTGAGGTTTATTGAAATATTAAATAGAGGTTAATAAAATATCAAAGTTAGCAAACATGAAGCAGCTGGGACCTTGGCAAAGAGTGATGCAGGAAGATTTATCCAATCTAAGCTAAAAATAGTGTAGTCTCTCTGGGAAGGACAGAGGTTGGTTCCAGCTGGGGTAAACTGTTTACGGTGATCCTGGCCATGAAAACAAAAAAAAAAAACCTCAGAGGTATTAGGTATTCCTTTGATAACCATACATAATCATAGCATTTAAAAATATTTCATCCCACCTGCAAGGTTTTCTACATTATAAACAACTAAACATGTATACATGGAGGGAGGGGAGACAAAAAACCCAGGATTTATTTATTAAAAATTGCGTATTTATTCTTACATGTTTAAACTTCAGTAACTTTCAAAGTACTCTCCATTTGATGCAATACACTTATGGAGATGCTTTTTCTACTGCTCAAAACAGTTTTTGAAGTCGTCAATTTTGATACATTTTAGTGCTTCTGCCATTTTTTGTTTCACCTCTTCCACATCAGCAAAACATTTCCCTCTGAGGACTTTTTTCATCTGAGGAAACAAACAAAAAAGTCATTTGGGGCGAGATTGGGTGAATAGAAAGGGTGGAGCACAGAAGTTTGCCGTTTTTGGTCAAAAACTGCTGAACACTCAGCATGGTGTGGGCAGGTGTGTTGTCATGGTAGAAGAACCAGTCACCTGTTTGCCACACACACAAAAAAATTCACTGAAGCTGAACACAGCCTCTCACAACAATGCTAGGCAGCACACTGGTGCCAATGGGTTCCTAGAACACTCACCTAGAGGGGGAAGCCTGTACAACAAGAGACCCATCCTCTAAAAAAAAATAAGAATTCCAGTGTTTTTGCCCGCAGCCCCCCCCCTCCCATATACACATACTTTCACACTGTATTTTGAGTTCCAGGTCTAATTTGTCTGTGTCTCCAACACCTTGAAGAATGCCCAATATATAGTAAACACTCCATGAATGTTAGACAACTTAAGCTGACCTGGAAAATTAAGGAATAAGGGACATGAAACACTCCTTATCTTCTCCTGTCTTCCTTTCCCTCTCTCCACATCCCTTCCTTCACTTGTGCTTTACAAATGGAGTCCAGGTTTGCTAGGGTTTTGATGGAAGTAGAGTTAAGGATCACCTGAAATTCCGTCACTAGATATTTCTCCCCTGTGGGTTTATAAATTGACCACTTGGAGACTCCTCTTTTAAACACAAGCAGAATATAGGACAGGAACTACTGAGTTTTAATCTCAATTTACTCTTTGTTTCTCAGTTCTATACTTTCCCTAGATGTTTGTTTCTACCTCAGTAAAATGGAAAGTCTTGACTAGATCAATCATTTCTAGACAGGAAGCCTTGAGGATTATAGCAAGGGTAGACAAACGATTCTAAACGTTTCAAAACCAAATAGGAATTGTACATTTCTGCAGCGGCAGCACAGACCAGCCTAAAATTTAAGTTTTCTTTGTTTTGGGGTTGTAATTATGTGAATACAGTATGGCTATACTGGCTCTCTGGTGTTGATATTAACTCATGATTGACTGCTTATGAAATCATGACATTTCTGGGGCTCACGGAGGAAACATTTTGGAAATAATATCCAGATACTAGGTTGATCTCTAAAGTTCTGCATAGCCAAGAGGATCAGAGCATATAGCCACTATCATGCACACCTTATTGTATATGCCGTACACATCTTGTTGTACATACTGTGTACCCTTGTAGAAGAAGTCTTGAGGAGAGAAGGTGCCAGAACACTCAAGGCCCAGTAGAGTGGCCCTTTGCCCCATCCATTGTAACCTAGAGCGCTCTCTCATACTCCAAACCCTCAGTAGCACTTAGAAAGGCCTCCCTTTGTTGTCTACCACCTGTCCTTACTCATTTAGGGATACTTAGCATTCCCCAGTGAGATAGAACCTTTTTGTGTAAACATTCACTACACTTGAGAGTTGTGTAACTTTTAAACTTAGCCAACTCTGTGAAAGACCATTCAACTACAATAATGTAGGCGAGCATGGCTACATGTCAGGTTTCTGTAAGGACCTGTAATTATATATAGATTGTTTGTTTTTATAACTGCTATGGTGACCTCATAAAGATCCCAGTTGCAAATATTTACCAACTCACATCATTTTAAAAACTAGTGTATCTTTCCCATGGAGAGAGATGGGAAGTAAAATAATTGAAATACATGATGTTTCCACCAGGTGAATCATTATCCCAGGTAAGTCAACAGGTTGCTATGTTTAAGGCTGTATATGGTAGTTATGGGAAAGAATTTCAGAAAGAATGGATAATTTTATTTTTCCCTTTAGTCCTGCACAGCATTGTGTTGGGCACATAGCTAGCCTTTAATCAATGTTTGCTAGAGGGTAATGTAATCATCACCCTAAAACTTTGAGCATTATCTTCAAATGTATGATGGATACTTGGACTGATGTACCTTATAGAACTTTCAAATTCTGACAGTCCATAATTGTCTACACCGCTCATTTTTTGTATAATTTACCATGTATTATTTTAGTTATACTTTCTTATTTAAAATTTTAGAATTTGTGGTAATGTAAAATGTCGCATCTGATGTGGAAAAAAAGTATAGCAACTCCTCAAAAATTAAATATAAAATTACCATATAACCCATCAATTCCACTTTTGGGTAAATATCTAAAGAATTAAAAGCAGGAACTAAACTGATATTTGGTTTTCCCCCCCCTTCCCTTAACAGATACTTGTGCATCCTTGTTCTTAGTTGTATTATTCACAATATCCAAAATGTGAAAGCCACCCTAGTGTCCATCAACAGATACTCTCATCTGAGTATTTTTGTCCCCTCCAGAATTCATTTGTTGAAAGCTAATCCCTGATGTAAAGGTGTTAGGTTGTGGGGTCTTTGGGCGGTGATTAGAACATGAATGGGATTAGTGCCCTTTTAAAAGAGGCCAGAGACTCATTGTCCCTTCCACCATGTGAGGACATAGCAAGCAAGTGCCACCTATGAACCATAAAGTAGAAATATGCTGGTACCTTAGCCATGGACTTTCCAACCTCCATGACTGTCAGAAATCAATTTCTGTTGTTTATAAGATACCCAGTTTATGGTATTTGTTATAGCAGCCTAAACCAACGAAGATAATAAATGAGTACATAAACAAAATGTGTTATTAGATACAATGGAATATTATTTTGTCCTAGGAAGGATATTTTGACATGGATGAGCTTTGAAGGCATTATGCTAATGAAATAACCAAGCACAAAAGGACAAATACCACGCACTTCCACTTATATGAAGCACCTAGACTAGTCAAATTCATGGAGACAGAAAACAGAACGATGACTGCCCTGGACTGGGAAAAAGGAGAAATGGAGAGTTATTGTCTGTTGGGTATGGAGTTTCCATTTGGGAAGATTAAAGAGTTCTGGAAATTTATGGTGATGATGGTTGTACAACAATGTGAGTGTACTCAGTGGCACTAAACTGTGTTTAAAAATGGCTGAAATAATAAGATTTTTGGTATGTCTATTTTACCACTACTAAAAAAATTAGAATCGTAACCAGAGTGTTGGTCTAAGATATATATTTACTGCACTTCTGTGTAGAAGGAGAGAAGAAAGTCTATGGTAATTAGCATAATCTAAACATACTAAAAAGTGCATTTAATATTTTTCCTCATTTTCTGGAAAGATGGCACAGTTAAGAGCATGGCCTTTAAGGTCAGAGACCTGGGATTTAACCCAGGCTTTGTGCTTTTTAACTTACAGGATGAGAGGAGTGTGACATCTATTTGTCTACTTTCAGCTCTTGGGCAGGATTAATAATCTAGGTGATGTTGCACATGTACTGACAGCCTCTTGATTCTCCAGGTGGTTGAAAAGACAGCTAGGTTCTTCTGCAGGCTCAATTCAACAAAACAAGGGGGGCTATGATAAATTGGCTCTTTCAAATCCCCATAATGATAACATCTTCCTCAAAGGGTTGTCGTGAGGATTAAGTGAGACAGGTATCATGTGTAACTGTAAGCTTTCAATTGATAGAGGTTATTGTTTTAGTTGTGTACTTTCTAATTTGACTCAAGTACTAAACTGACTTCTTCACAGCAGAAAATTTAACCCTCTAGTTGCCATTTCATTCTTGCTTCTCTCTCTTAATCTCTTTTACTAAGAAATGAGGATTTCCCAATGCTGTTAGTATTTTGCTAATTTTTCTCACGTGCTTTCTAAAAGAATTGAGAAATAGGATAAACCCCATGCACATTTTAAGTTGCCCTCTAAAATGTTTTCTCCTAAGTTTAAGCAGTTGTAATTTCAAGTCTATTGAAAACTATCGTCACATTCAAAGTAAAAATATTTTTATCACTTTTAAATGTATCCTATGGATTCTAAAAACAATAGCCCTTTGGTACTCACCACTACTGTATTAGCTATCTATTACTGGGTAGCAAATTGACTTTTAACTTTGTAGCTTAAAACAACCATTTATTATCTCACAGTTTCTGTAGTCAGATTAAAGTCCCTCACAAGACTTCAATCAAGGGGTCATCCAGGGCTCCAGTCTCATCTGAAGACTAGCCTGGAGGAGGATCCACTCTCAAGCTTATTCACATTACTGTTGGTAAGATCCAGTTCCTTGTGGGCTGTAGGACTGAGGGCCTCAGTTCCTTGCTGTCTAGCAGCCAGAGACTTCCCTCAGTTCCTTGGCA
>CAUYQG010116531.1:0-15275 GCA_963574415.1 Tarsius wallacei | reverse complement strand
ATGCGCTCATGAAAAAATCCAAGGTTTTTCCAATTTTAACGCTGTGTAGTACATTAGTTTCATATATTAAATAACATACACTTAGATACTTAGTACATAAAATGATACTCTATAATTAAATTAAGTCATATAATGAAATATTTTTAAAAGTTGCAAGACCCAACACCAATTTTGCTTTGAATAGTAGAACTTGAGTTCTACCATATTCCAGAAGGGGGATTGTTGAGTGGTCTGGAAGATCAACTTTTAGATCTTTTAGGAATCATCACAATGATTTCCACAGAGGTTGCACTAATTTACAATCCCACCAACAGCGTAGAAGCATTCCCTTTCACCACATCCTCTCCAGCATCTGTTATTTTTTGAGTTATTAATGATAACTGACAAAGAAGATTGTAAAATTTACATTTTACAGGTTACCCTGACTGGAGTTAGGTGGTTTTAACTTGTAATTTTTTGATGATTCATGAGGCTGAGCATTTTTTCATGTATCTGTTGGCTGCTCATATGTCTTCTTTTGAGAAGTGTTTTTTCATATCCTTTGCCCACTCTTTAATAGGGAATAAATCCAGAGGAACTCAAATCACTCTGTGAAAAAGATACCTGCACATGCGTGTTTATTGAAGCATTTTTCACAATAGCAAAAGCATGGAGCCAACCATGCTGCACATTGAAAGTGGACTGGATAAAAAGATGTATATATACATGATGGAATATTATGCAGCAATAAAGAAGAATAAAATTATGAATTTCACAGCAGCTTGGATGTATTTAGAGTCTGTAATACTCAGTGATCTAACACAGAAACAAACAAAGAACTGAGTACCACATGTTCTCACTCATAAGCGGACCCTGGACAATTTTCATAATACTACAAGAAATGTCCTAATAGTTTTATCCAAGTCTTGAATTAAGAAAATGTAAATTTTACAATCTTCTTTGTCAGAATTGTATTGGCTATTCTACATTTTTTTTCTTATGATGGTATACAATTTTGGAATCAGTTTGTCAACATCTCTAAAATACCTTGCTGTAATTTTGACTTTGACTTTTTTTTTTAATCTATAAATTTAATTGGAAAAAACTTGACATCTTAAAACACAGATTCTTCTACTCTATAAACATGAAGATCTCTCAATTCTTTTGGACATTTTTCAACCATGATTTCAAATATTTCTTCTGTTTTGTTCTCTCATTTTTCTACCTCTGGGACTCCTTAAGCATAAATGTCATATGTT
Organism: Tarsius wallacei; assembly: GCA_963574415.1. Taxonomy (NCBI): domain Eukaryota; kingdom Metazoa; phylum Chordata; class Mammalia; order Primates; family Tarsiidae; genus Tarsius; species Tarsius wallacei. The sequence continues at coordinate 14,037 of CAUYQG010116531.1, read as the reverse complement.
TTTACAGTCTTCTGTAGCACATGAATGTTTCTTTTTATTTTACATATCCTCTTCCTGAGTTTAGGTTTGGGAAATTTGTATTGACCTATTTTGAGAACAATGATTTTTTCCTTGGTTTTGTTCAGTATATCAATGAGCCCCTGGAAGTCACTCTTTTATTATCATCATAATTTTTAGTATCTAACAATTTCATTTTATTCTTTTTTAGCATTTCCATCTCTCTTCTTATATTATTCATTTGTTTTTAAGATGTTTGCTTTTTGTTATGAGAACTCTTACACCTTTATTATAGTTATTTGTGCTTTCTGTCTGATATTTTCAATACCTGTATCATATTTGAATCTGATTTACAGGATTGTTTTGTCTCTTCAGACAGGATTTCCACTTGCCTTTTGGATGCTGCTATGGTTTGAAAGTGTGTCCCTCCAAACTTAGGTTGAAACGTATTTCCCACTGCCATAAAATTAAATGGGGCTTTGGGGGCAGTGACTAAATCATGAGGACTTAGCACTCACTAATGGATTAATGCCCTTATGAATGAGGCTTCAGAGAAAGTTTTTTCTCTCTTGTCTTTTCACCTTCCTCCGCATGACGACACAACAACAAGGTGCCACTTTGGAGGCAAGACACCAGGTCCTCAGCAAACACTGCATTTGCTGGCGCCTTGACCTTGGACTTCCATACTCCAGAACTGCGAGAATGTCTTATTCTTTATAAATCACCCAGTCTGTGGGATTGTGTTATAGCAGCATTAACAGGTTAAAAGAACTGACTGATTTTATTATTATTGTTAACTAGAAACTGTCATATCAAATATTAAGAATTAAGGAAAGCAAAACTTTAGTGTCAATAATAATGTTTATTTGGCTAGAAGTTAAGCTGTGTCTACTGTTTGTCTTAATGATAAAAACCAGCACTATTCACAATGGCTAAAATATAGGATCAACCTAGGTGTCCAACAACAGATTAATAGATAAAGAAAATGTAACACACACACACGAATACTATTCAGACATTAAAAATATCATCAAATCATTTGTAGGCACATGAATGGAACGAGACTATATTATGTTGAAACAAGATTTTTAAAAATGTTAAATACCACGTATTCTCACTCATATGTAGAAGCTAAAAGAAAATTGATCTCACAGAAGTAAAAAATAGAACAAAGGATACTAGCAGCTGGGAAGGGTACAGAGGGAAGGGTGAATGGGCAAAGTCTTGCTAAAGGATGCAAAATTGCAACTAGATAGAAGGAAAATGTGCAAGTGAGATATAGCACTGTAGGATATTTAACATTAATATAATATGTATTTTCAAACAGCTTCAAAGAAAATACTGACTGCAGCACAAGGAAATAATAAATGTTTGAGATGATAAATATACTAATTAACTTGATATGATCACTACATGTTATATGTGTCAAAACATTATGTATCCCCATAAATATGTACAATTATAATGTGTCAATTTTCAAAAGCTAAAAATATAATACATAAATATAAGGGCCAGAATTGTCACATTTTTCAGATGTCTTTCTGTCTGTCTTTCTTCTTGACTGTGGATTTCTATATTCTGTCAGGCTCCTCAAGAGAAACAGAATCCATAGGATATGTATATATAAAGAGAGGAATATTCATTTAAAAAAATAAGCTTACACAATCACAGACTCTGGTAAATTAAAAATCTGCTGGGACAGCAGTCTGGAAATCCAGATGGAGCTGATAACACAATTCAAATCCAAAAGCAGTCTATTCCCAGAATTCCCTTGTTCTCGTGGAGGTCAATCAGTCTCTCCTATTCGGGCCTTCAGTTACTGGATAGTGTGTACACAAATATGCTTAACTCAAAGTTCACTGACTTAAATGTAAATCTCAACTAAAAGCTCCACCACAGAAATATCCACCATAATGTTTTATCAAATACCAAATATCTGGGAACTGTGGCTCAATGAAACCGACATGTAAAATTAACCTTCACACAGATGCACTCCGCTTCAGTCTGTGTTTCACCTGCAACGCCTTATACTAGAGCCCAGTTGGTGTGATGGTAAGGTCACAGTAACAGGGCTTTCCATAATGTTCCAATTGAATCACAGTGTTCTATTTGGTCTATCTCTTGGAGCTCTCACCTTTATGAATTTCTTAAGAAAGATAGTTTCTTTCTCCCCCTACTCCTACCGCCTTACCTGTTTGTAACATCACTAATGCATTTTCTAGAATCATTAGTTCCTGCTGGCTATAGGTTCTCCTCCCTCCAAATAGTACAAGAAGTCTGTAGAGAGCTGAAGAAATTAATGTTTCTCCCCAACCGGAGATAAAGATTCAGAATTGGTCTCTGGCATTTTTTTCTCTAAGAGTGTCGGCCTTTGTTATGAAGAAGACCCTATGTTTTCCACAATAGTTACTTTTCCCCTGCTCCATCAGAACCAGGATAAACTCTCAAAAAGAACTTGGTAAGATTACTGAAGATAAAGCCCATAAAAGTATGTTCCTGCATAGACTGATTCCAGTAGTTTCTTGCTTTCAGATTCTAGTTAGTTATCAAAATTACCTTTCAAGTGTTCCCAACAGTTTATGCCTCTTGTGACTCCTGCTTCAAAGCGTTCTCACTTTGTAGTCACCTGTCTCTTGATATTTTAGAAAAGTGTTTTTCTTTGGTAATGTAAAATTTTAGTCAATAATTTTCAAAGTACTTTTTGAAAACTCTGACAACAGTCCCCCAAAACAAATCATTTCACAGGATCATGAATGTATCAACAGTTTCTATTTTTTCTAAGAAGGGAAATGTTTTCACATATGAAGTGGATTCAATCTATTCCACCAAAAAGTATTTGTCAATCATTCTCTGGAATCACATTTTGCCCAAAAATATATATAATCCAAAAATTTAGAATTGTTAAAAAGTTTAATTCTATTTTATATGGTATAGTATCATTTCTTTTAGAAGTCTATAAGTCATTTTCATCTTCAATTTTTTTGTCACTTTTAGAAAGAATTCACAATCTTTTGCAGCTTGAATAATATTATTAGAAATTCATCACTTAAGGTCAGATTTCTCAGTCCCAAAATATGCACTTTTAGTCAAGTATTTTCTCAAATTTGAGATACAAAAACAATATTTTTCCAAATATTTGCTTACTTTCTGACAGACTGTCTCAGAAATTCTTAAAGTTTTCAAAGCAGTTAAGGAGGTGTGAACTATTTATCTAACAGTTTTATTGAGGATAAATGAAAAATTAACACTTATATTCACACATGTAAAACTGAAAAGAGTTATTTGCACCTGATGCATTTGATCCAAAATTTTTCCTGCCGGGAGAAAGTTAATCTACATTATCACCTTTCCATTTAAAAAAAAATAGCAGGGATCATTGCAGGTCAAAATGGAGATAGATAGAAATAGTGTAAAAAAAATTTATATTTTATTTTAATAGGTGGATTAATTCTTCTCTAACACCAAGATATTGAAAGTGTTTGACTCCTTCTGATTCATTTTATTCCAGTATCCTGAAAATAATTAAACATTGAAAGAAAATATTTTGTATATCAAAATAAGTTGATAATTATCCCTACAATATTGAATTTCATAGTGTTTGAAAGCAATAGCATATGTCACATGATATTAGGGCTATGTAAATGCTTTAACTGAAACAGGACCCGTACCTATCCCCATGCACAAAAATTAACTCTAAATGGATCAAAGACCTAAATGTAAAACTTCAAACTATAAGAGTCTTAGAAAATGCAAGAGACACCCTTGTGGAAACTGAAACTGGCAACCAATTCCTGATCAAAACCATAAGTACCCATACCATAAGAAATAAGACAGACAAGTGGGACCACATCAAACTGATGAGCTTCTGCAAAGCAAAAAAAACTGTCAAGAAAGCAGAGAGACAGCCCACAGACTGGAAAAAAATATTTGCCAACTGAATATTTGACAAAAGTCTAGCATCTAGAATTTACAAGGAACTCAAATATGCCAAAAAGAAAAGAAAAGAAAAGAAAAGAAAACAGCCCCATCAAAAAGTGGGCAAAAGACATGAATAGACACTTCTTAAAAGAAGATATACAGGCAGCCAACAGACACGTGAAAAAGGTGCTCAACCTCATTCATCATCAGAGAAATGCAAATAAAAACCACATTGAGATACCACCTAACCCCTACAAGAATGATCATCATTAACAAACAATAACAGATGTTGGCAAGGATTGGAGAAAAAAGAACACTTCTACACTGCTGGTGGGAATGCAAACTAGTACAACCTCTTTGGAAGACAGTGTGGTGATTTCTGAAAGAACTAGAAATTGACCTTTCATATAACCCAGCAATTCTCCTATTGGTAATATACCCAGAGGAACACAAATCATTCTACAAAAAAGATACCTGCACACGTATGTTTGTTGCAGCTCTATTCACAATAGCAAAAACATGGAACCAACCATGCTGCCCATCGAAACTGAACTGGATAAAAAAAATGTAGTACATGTACACAATGGAATATTATGCAGCCATAAAGAAAGACAAACATATGGACTTTGCAGCGACTTGGATGGATTTAAAGTCGATCATACTCGGTGATCTATCATGGAAACAAAGAACAGAGTACCATATGTTCTCATTCATAAGCAGACCTTGAACAATTATCATAATACTATAAGAAAGGGATTGATAGTAGTGGGAAACTTCCAGGGGAGGGGGAGTGGGATTGACAGTTGAGGGAAACTGCTACGGGAGGGAGGAGCACACCTCATCTGCAAGGGTACCTGCATAATCAACATTTGTATACCTAACCCTGAATTGTACCCCATATCTTTAAAATTTTTTTAAAAATTTCTTAAGTAAATAAATAAATAAATGCTTTGGATAAAAAAAGAAAAAGGAAATGTTTAACTTCTTTCTAAAGTACTGGATATAATTAACAAAGAAACCTTTTAAAAATTGCACACTATAGACAACTGTAGACTAATCTCATTTGAAACATTGGTACAAAAATCTCAGATAAAATAGAAATAAATGGAATCAAATTTTGCATTAATTCAGTAATATATTATAATTAAAATGAGATTCATTCCAGAAGTGAAAGACTGATGATAATTAAGAAATGCATTAATATGTTTACCTATATATATATATAAATCTCTATGAAAATAATATGATAACCTATGTAATCATAGAGAGAACATTTGACAAATTGCAACAAATCAACCAAAAAGTGCTATAAAAAATAGAATCGAATAATTAAAAAATAAAACACATACAGCTATGGGAATAAAAAGAATGATCACCCTATCTGTCATTATTTGACTGTATCGCAGGTATTAACTCATGCAACCAGGTAGAAGAAATCAACCGGAGGCATAAAAAAATGGAGGAAAGTGATTAAAAACCATATATTTTAAAATATGTCAACCCAAGTCATCCCTAGTAAAAATATTTCAAATAGTATTTTAAAATTCCCTTTAACTATTATACTGCTCTGCCTGAAAATGATGATGTGATCAGCAAATTGTCATTGTAGGTTTTTTTTTTACATAATTGTACATCTAGAAAGAACACCATTGTCATTTATTTCAGATGACCCAAGTTAACTTGAACCAGGAGTAAATTATTTCCAGAAGCACATATTGATTTTGATATTGTCAGTCTTTATTATGGTCCTATTTCTGTACATGAAAACACCAAGATGACTAGAATTTTTTAAAAATCATGCAAGAAATGTTTGTTAACCAAAAAAAAAAAAAATTATTTTAATAGTAAAAATGGCTTTTCTGGTGTAAGATGAAACTCTTTGTCTTTTTTAATTTGTCTACATAATGGACTTGTAAAACAAGATGACTATTTAAATCATAAAAGGCCAAAATAAAAAAAGTTAGACCATACCCATTAAATTTGCCTATTTTTGAGTCATTCGAAACTTTACTTGGGTGTGCTGTGTGCTGGGTTACTAAATAAGGAGAGAGACAATATTTCTGTATGTCACCAGCAGCTACCTTTAAAATGCCAAATATAATTTAGTGCCAACATTACATGAGACTGTCCAGGCAATATCATCTAAACTGTGGTGCTAGAGAAGCCGGAGAAGACATTTTCCAGGAGGCATTTCTATAAAGGCATTTCTTGGAAAAGAAAAATTGCCACCACCTTTACTATTATATCAACAAGATCATTTCCATGAACACAGCTATTGTAGAGCTTTGATTTGTGTCTATCACCACACTTTATAATGACCGACTCATAGCAATACGTAAGACACCTTGAAGGTAAAACAGATTACAGACCTCACTCTTTCTAGTATTAGCAGTATAGGTAATTTGTACCAATCTTGCCACTGAAAACAACCAAAAATGCTACATATAAAGGAGGAAAAAAGATATATAACATTAAAAAAGCAGATGGTAGAGAGCAAAGAACATCAGCAGAGCCCTAAAGCTTTGTATTTATTTTATTTATTATTTTTTTATTTGCTTATTATTTATTTTGTTTTATTTTTTGAGAGCAGAGGCCAAGGTCTTACTTTTGGCGGGCTCAGAGGGAAATCAAGGCCGAGAGTCTGTTCAGTGAGGAATCTTGTTAAATAATCTTGACACCTAATGCTGGAACTTCTAATGAACACATTTCAAAATAAATGTGAACAGGATTATGTTTGCTGTGCTCCTACTCCTGCCAAGAAAACTGAGAAGCAAATTGAGCTACAAGCAACTGGGAGATAAACAGCAAAGAAGTCCCGGTCTAGGAAGCTGTAGCCTGTGTGCCTGGGAGGTACTATACTTTCATGGAGTTATAAGATGGGTCCTTCTTACCCTGGTGGCTCAGAGAAACAAACTGTGTGAAGTTGATAGAAGGTGGTTTGAGACTTTGAAGACCTCAGGCACTTGGCAGATTCAATTGCAAATCCTCACATAGTAAAAGGAAATAATATTCAACAAATCCATGAGTGTTTATATTTAGAAAGAAAAAAACGAGACGAGGAGGAAAAGAAAGCCAACTAGTACACCAATTTTATTTATAATATATTTTTGAATAAAAATCTGAGGGAAAATGAGCATTTATTAATCATGGGTGGCAGTAAGATAAGTTTTTGTTTGTTTGTAAACTTTAAGTACAAGAATACCTCAGAGATATTGCTGGCTATGTTCCAAACCACCACAATAAAATGAATAAAGCGAGTCACTCACAATTTTTAGTTTCCCAGTGCATATAAAATTATACTTACACTATATTACCAAGTATGTAATAGCTTGATGTCTAAAAAAAGTACAAGCTTAATTTTTAAAAAGTATGTTATTAATTTAAAATGCTATTGATCATCTGAGCCTTCATTAAGTACTAATCTCCTTGCAAGTAGAGGGTCATTGCGTTGATGGCTGCTGACTGATTGGGGTGGTGGCTGGTGACGGTTAGGTGTCTTTGGCAATTTCTTGAAATAACACAACGATGAGTTTGCTGCATTGGTTGACTATTCCTTTCATCACAAATTTATCTGAAGCATGTGATGCTGTTTACCCACAGTAGAACTTTCGAAATTGGAGCCAAACCTCTCAAACCCTGCCACCACTTTATTGACTAAGTTCATGTAAAATTCTAAGTCCTTTGTGGTCACTTCTGCACAGTTTCACAGTAACTGCACCAGGAGGAAACAAAGAAAGAAAGAAAAAAAATCTTTTGTTCTTCCATGAAAAGCAATTCCTTATCCATTAAAGTTTTATTATGAGATGGCAGAATTTCAATGACTTCTTCGTGCTACACTTCTAAATCTAGTTTTCTTGCTATTTTGAACAGATCTGCAGTGACTTCCTCCATTGGAGTCCTGAACCCCTCAAAGTCATCCTTGATGATTAGAATCAGCTTCATTCAAACTCCTGTTAATGTTGATATTTTTACTTTCTCCTATGAATCGTGAATGTTCTTAATGTCATCGAGTTCAGTGATTTGTTTTTCCCAGAAAGTTTTTAATTTGCATTGCTCAGATTCATCAGAAGAATCACTATCTGTGGAAGCTACAGTCACAACAAATGACTATATAGTTTAAATAATAAGGCTGGAAAGTCAAAATTGCTCCTGGATCCACGGGCAGCAAAATAAATATTGTGTTGGCAAACATGAAGATAACATTTATCTTCTTGCAAAATCTTCATCAGCATTCTGGGGTAACCAGAAACATGGTCAATGATCAGTAATCTTTTGAAAGAATTTCTTTTGGAGGCGGAAATAAGTCTCAAATGTCGGCTTAAAATATGTGATAAACCTCTCTGTAAGCAAATGTGCTGTCATCCAGGCTTTGTTGTTTCATTTCTAAAGAACAGACAGAGCAAATTTAGCATGTTAAAAGGCTCTAACATTTGCAGAATGGTAGACGAATATTGGCTTTAACTTCAAGTCATCGTCTGCATTAGCTCTAACAAGGAAGTCAGCCAGTCCTTTGAAGCTGTAAATCCACGTATTGCCATACTTTCTCTAGTTAGGAACTTTCTCCGGATTAAGATTTGGCTTAAAGAAATGTTGTGGTTGGCTTGGTATTCTATCCAGACTACTAAAATGTCCTTCAAATCAGCAATAAGACCGTTTTTCGTTTTAGTCGTAAGTGTGTTTGCTGAGCAGCACTTTTAATTTCCTGCAATAACTTTGTCTTTTTATTCACAGCGTGGCTGTTTGATGTAAGAGTCCTAGAATTTAGCCTATGTCAGCTTTAAATGCCTTTCTCACTGAGCCTAATCATTTTCAGCTTTTAAACTTTACGATGAAAGACGTGAACCTCTTCCTTTAATTTGAACACTTAGAGGCAAATGTGGAGTTATTAACTGACCTCGTTTCAATATTGCGTCTTAGGGAACAGGGAGGTCCAAGGAGGAGAAGGATGGGGAAGCAGTCGTAACACACACGACATGTAAGCCCCAACCATAATGATGCCCCCAAATAATTGCAATGGTAACATCGAAGATCACTGATGATTGATCACCTTTGCAGATTTAATAGTGGAAAAGTTTAAAATGTTGTGGGAATTACCAAAATGTAGTGAGCTCATGCTGTTGGAAAAAATGGTGCCACAGACTCGCTGAATACAAAATTGCCACAAACCTTTAATTTTCCTAAAAGTGCAATCTCTGTGAAGTGAAATAAAGCAAAGCACAATAAAACAAGGTATACCTTTACTTTGTTTTCTTAGTTTTCTTCAATGATTAAGGCGACAATACCGATAATGGAAGAGAAAAGAAATACTAACCAAAGACACAGAAATGTGTATATTTCTGTTGCAGAAAAGATTCTAGTTCTTGAGGAATACCTTAATAGTTACATATTAAGTATCATTAAAAGGAATAGAAGTAATAAGAACAACAATAATATCAGCCAAAGGCAATTTGTTGATTTTTTACTTAACACCTGATATCCATTAATTGTGGAAAAACAGCTTCCTTTAAGCAAGGCTTAACAGGAGAGAACATAAATCTCTTGTTGACAGTGGAAAACATTCTAGAATAGTGGCGAGATTTCAGGGTTTTTATGGGACAAGATTGCCACAACCACTCATTCCTCTAAGTTGAAGTACTGTGGTAACTGAAAATTCTGAGGAAGAGCACATGAGGCCATTTTTAGAAGGAAACACAGAATTACCCATCTGTGGATGCATAACCAGTGAATTCCAACATCAGTAGTCTCACGGTGGATTTAAATATTTATATCTAAAAGCATTAACTTCACAAATAATATGAAGTTAGAAATCTGTGTTTATCTTGATGCTTTTTACTACCTCCACCTTGGTGTTCACTCAAGTCCCATGAAATGAAAATCTACTTAAACATCTCTCCAATCTAACCGCTTTTCTTTTCATCTAAGTCACCATGATCTCTCACTTGGGGTATTGCAACAGCCTCCAAATAGTCTGTTTCAAAGCTTAGTCTTATTTCCACGGATATGTTTTTCACAAGTTGCTCAGTGTACATACTATAAATTCTGATCATTCACTCTCCTGCTGCAAACTTCCCAGTGATCTTCTGTTGTGCTCAGACTTAAGTTCAAATATTTGCTGTGCCTCACCAATTTATTTGACTCATAGTCAAAGAGACAGACAAAAAAGACCAAAGAAATTTTCACAGAATAAAGGATTGGAGGGTTAGTAGTTCATCAATGAAAGAAAAATGATTCAGATCATTTTAGGCAAAGGAAGCATTGTCTGCAAGTACTTGGAGACATAGGAGTACTTGGTATTTTCAGGGAAGTATTGCAGAGTTATGAAGTGTTAGAAATAAGAAAAGGCAAGTAATGTGGTCGTTTCAGGTAAAACAAAATTATGTCAATTTTGATTACTACTTTTTCTTTGTGGAAGCCTGAATGTCCTTTGGAAGGACGTATGAGTCACTGTGGGTAATAACATTTAGCTAACGTGAACATAGATCTGTTCCTTAATGAAGCTGCTACTCCCTGTTCTCCCACTAATTTTATCCTTTTTCAATGAAACAGGCTTTTGTGGTATTCTAAGAGATATCATGGAGTTAGAATACTACTTGATGACTGCTATCATTTGCATGTGACCGATGAGCATAAGATTATAGTACAATTCTCGGTTATTTGGTTCAGGCAAAGATTGTTAAATCTGAAGAGCATAGAGGCAATTGTTTATAGGGATTAGGAAGTAAGAAACATTCATGAGCGGATGGTGTAGATATAAAATTTATTAAACATATATGGTAATAGTAGGTGCAGGCACAAATTAGAAATTATGCTCAGAGTGGTGAAAAAAGAAGTACTTGATAAGCACATGGAGATGAGTGGACTTTGTAAGAATGAATGAAATCATGTAGTCAGAGGAAAAGAATGTAGGCCAGGAACATATGATGCCATGGAGACCCAGAATGGGGTCAATCTTATGAAAATCTGACAAATAATCAAAATGAGACGTGTGAAATGCAATGGTTTAAGTAGTAAATATACACATATACATCTTACATATTTTAAGCCTGGGTGGTATCGTGAAGGAATCCTATAAGTTTGTAGAATGGTAGAGAAAAACTAATTGTTAAAGGAAGATTTTTAGTGATGGAGACAAATTGGCTACAATTTCAAGCTGAAGAAATAAAAGTAAGACAGTTTAGAACAATGTCTTTGGATATGTTTATGCTTTCTGAAGGTATATATTATAAAGATAATGTTGACTTATGGTTTCAAAATGACAGTATAGGCACAAACTGGCTTCACTCTCGCATAAAACCAAAACAAATATACAGTACCAATCATCTCATCGTTTATATTCCAGAACTCAAATATGGTGATAAATTAGTTCCTGGGACCAAAGAGAAATAAGAAACTCTGAGCAGGTGATAAGGGAATCAAACTTTTATATACATGATGCTTCTCTTCTCAATCTGCCTGGCTCTGAACACAAAAAATTGTACTTTACTCATAATTTCTATTGGAGAAAATGAGATTGAGGTGGTCAAACAGTTTCTTTACCATCTTGGTACTCTGACAAGATCTGCCCATGACTCAACACATGGATAGCATCATGAGTTCCTGAAGGGAGACATAGTCTTAAGGACAACCAGATGAAAAGGGAAGAGGTGGAACCACCATTCCCAGCCCTGAAAACACTCTGTAACTCAACCAAAAGAGACATAAGAACAGAGTGGCTGTTCAGCAGCACTGTGCTGTAAGAGTCATGTTTTACAGTTCCTCTGGCCACAAGTTCCTAGCCAGCCAGTCCTTCCACACTTCTTTTTGGGGATCTCCCTTGTTCCAGATGAAGAGTGCTCTCATTGTTTGCTAGAGCTTAGGCAAACTTGGATTTTAGGAACCATGTAGTTCCAAAAAGTAAGCAACACCCTAAAAGGAAAACATATAAGAAATTCAGTGTACGTATTATAAAGAATCTCAAAACAACCATAAACAATAAAAAAGAAAGAAAACAAACCAAACAGAGAAAACTGGAAGAAATAATTAATCATTCAATACAAAGACACAAATGTTCATCTATAAGAAACAACAGCAAACAGAGAACCATGACCTCACCAAATGAACAAAATTAGAAACTAGTAACCGACCCTAATAAGTTAGTGACATGTGAGATCTATGATCAAAAGTTGAAACTAGCAATTTTAAGAAAACTTAATAATCCTCAATATAACACAGAAAAGCAATTCAGAAATTTAACAAAGAGATGTAAATAATTTTTAAGAATCAAACAGAAATCTTGGTACTGAAAAATTCATTGGAGGCATTCAACTGCAGAATGGATCAAGTAGAAAAAAAAGAATCAGGATGATTGATGATAAGTTATTTGAAATTGCTCATTCATAGGAGAAAAGAAAAGAATAAAAAGAAATGAAGATCCCATGTAAGAAATAGAAAATTACTTGAAATTAAAAATTGAAAAGCTCAGGGAAATGGCAGCCAAGCCAGTCAGACTATGTGAGTCCCCGTGTGAGTGAGTGATTGTATGGAAAATTTGTGTGTGCCTGCTGGTGAGTGAGTGAGCACGTGAGTGGCTGAATGACTGAGGCCCAGGGAGCTAGTGGCTGGGGCTCTCATGGTGCAGTGGCTGGTGCTGCAGCAGCTCCACTTGGACCCTAGCGATTCCTGGGACACAGAAGCCAAGCACCATATACATACATTTTTTTAATCAACAAAATCCTTCCTGGGAAGAAAATGCTGAAAGACAATGACTAAGTGGGGGCTCATGAGCAAGTGACCAGGGTACCCCTGGTGCAGCAGCTAGTGCTGCAACTTCTCTGCTAGGTCCCTGGCACTTCCCAGGTCACAGATACCGAGCGCATTTTTTTTTAATGGACAAAAGTTTTCCCGTGAAGAAGCGGTGGGGAGAGACTTCTGGCTCCAGGCTTTGCCTCACCACTTCAGCGTCTGCCTGGACAATGGCTGCAGGGACTGCAGAAAGAGCCCAGAGGCAGAGTCTCACCAGAGAAGAAAAGAGGGGCACCCCACCACCAACTTGAAAGCAGAGCAGGAAAGTGCTCTAATTTGCTCACCATGGAGCAATAGACCTGATTTCCGTGACAGGCAGATCAATTACTCAGGGGCTGATGTGACCCAGAGGGAATATCCTGGAAGCACAAACTTCAGAAGGAACTGACAAGTGCTGAGTCCCAGGCATCCCACCCCCCTACATCCTGATCCAGCACAGGACAAAGGGTATGACCAGAAAAGGATGAGAAGGAACTCCAAAGAGATCAGGGTTGAGTCCAGGGCTGACCCAACCCACCTCCTTCCCAGCAATCCTCTGAACATCAGACCCACACAGCTAGGGCACAACTGAAAAGGACAAACTCAGGCAGAATCTGGAGGTCAGTCACAATAGGAGAACTCCATTCCAGGATAGACCTGGCTGGGGTACTCTCATGAGTACATACCCAGGGAAGGGAACATCTTGCACCTCCCCACCAGAGGGGACCTCCCTGAACAAATGAGAGTGGGAGGGGAAAACTGAAGCCCCATCCACCCCCGCTGCCCCTCCTCCTTCCCTGCTCCAGACACTGGGAGAGGGTGAAAGACGTGGAAGCGCCACAGAAAATAGCAGAGCAAATGAGAGGAACAATTACAGAGCTTGCCAAAAAAGGGCGGGGTTTTGTTTTTTGTTTTGTTTTTTTTAATTTTTGCTTGTTTATTTATTAGTTCCTCTATTTTTAAAATATTTTCCTTTGTGCATGAATGTGTATGTGTGGATTTGATCTGCATCCCCCCCCCACGCCTTTTCTTTTTTCCTTTTCTTTTTCTTTTTCTTTCTTCTTTTGTTTTTTTGTTTTCTATTTATGTGTGTGTGTGTGTTTTACTTTTCCCTAAATATTATCAGAGTGACCAGTTTAAAACAGTTAACATTATTTTTCTTTTGTAGGAAGCTGTAGGAAATACAGGCAGTGATGGCCATGCAGCTGTCTGTGGTGACTGTGATTAGGGGTGAGGGTTCATCACTTATGACACTATGTATGTGGGTTCAGGCCTATATACCCTTGGTTAGTCTGCTCTCCCTTAATCCTGATTACCCCTTCTCAACCCCAGAATTATTATTTGAATGACGAATTGTGATAT
>CAUYQG010116526.1:0-16309 GCA_963574415.1 Tarsius wallacei | reverse complement strand
CTTGGGAGGCTGAGGTGAGTGGATTGCCTGAGCCCGCGGGTTCGAGACCCACCTGGGCAACTTGGCGAGACCTCATCTCTACAATAAATAAAAAAAAAAAATTTAGCCGGGCATGGTAGCGCACACCTATAGTTCCAGCTAATTGGACGGCTGTGGCGGAAGTATGGCGGGATCCCCGCAGGTCGTGGCTGTGGTGGCTGGTTGGGGCCACTGCACTCATGTCTGGGCTTTGGAGTGAGACTCCAACACAAAAAAAAAAAAAAAAAAAAAAAGATAGAGATATATATATATATTTACTTAACAATTATCTTTAAGTTCTTGTCATATTATAGTTTTAATATAGCAAAGCAAATTATAGCAAAATTATAAATCATTATACTTATATGCATTTAGCAAATTTAGTACATATGTACATTTAGATTTTTGTAATAATCACAAATGAAATGTATAAATAATGAATTAGATCTAAGTTTTTCTTATATATTTTTAAAATCATTCTTTAAAAATAATTAATCAGCAGGGCTCGGTGGCTCTGCCTGTAATCACGCGCCTTTGGGAGGCTGAGGTGAGTGGATTACCTGAGCCCGCGGGTTCGAGACCCGCCTGGGCAAGCGAGACTTCATCTCTACAATAAATCAAAAAAAAAAAAATTAGCCGGGCATGGTAGCGCGCGCCTGTAGTTCCAGCTACTTGGAAGGCTGAGGCGGAAGGATCGCCGGAGCCCGGCAGGTCGAGGCTGCGGTGGCTGGGAGCGGCCACTGCACTCCAGTCTTGGCGACGGAGTGAGACGCCAACTCAAAAAAATTAAAAAAAAAAAATTAATCAAGCCGGGCTCGGTGGCTCAGCCTGTAATCCCGCGCTTTGGGAGGCTGAGGTGAGTGGATTGCCTGAGCTCGCGGGTTCGAGACCCGCCTGGGCAACTTGGCAGGCCCTCATCTCTACAATAAATCAAAAAATCAGCCGGGCATGGTAGTGTGCTGTGCGCCTGTAATTCCAGCTACTCGGAAGGCTGAGGTGGAAGGATCCCCGGAGCCCAGCAGGTCGAGACTGCAGTGGCCAGGAGCGGCCACTGCACTCCAGTCTGGGCGACAGAGTGAGACTCCAGCTCAAAAATAAAATAAAATAAAATAAAATAATTAATCAACCATCAGTTTTATGCTCTATTTTATTCTAAGGGGAATAGGGAAGAGTTGATTTTCTATTTTTGTCTCTGAAATAATTTTTTTATTATCTTGATCTAATATTAGCTATATCTGCCTGAGATAATAAAGATTATCATTACAATAAACAATATTTACCTCTGAGATTACTTATTTTCTTACAAAAAAATATTCTCCAGAAAAAAAACATGTTTAAATTCCAAATCCCTTGACAGGTCTTCCTCTTGCATTAACACCAATATTGATGTCTGAGTGATTCCCCTGGTGCCATGATAATATTTCTCAGTTTCACAGCAGGCATCCGAATGAGGAGACAGCTACATTTGCAGAATTTGATACCATTTTCTTAAATTTAGCTGTAATAAAGACCCTCTCAGATTGTTGTGATTTCTTTACATTGAGCAAGCCTACACAAAAAGTACTGTCTTACATGCTTTTGAATTCTAATAGCTTTTTATTCATTTGAATTATTTTGACATTTAAAAAATCATATGATGACCAGCATTGTGCAATGCTATAAGCAGAGTAACTTTTAAAATTTAAATAACATGATAATACTGTAAATACAAATTAAGAATCGGTTACTTGATCATAGTAGCCACATGCCAGATGCTCATAAACTGCATGTATGAATGAACAGCCCAGATTATACTACATTTTTCTCATCACAGGTCATTCTACAGAATGGAGCCAATACCAGTTCAATGGGAATGTGGAGTGAGGAACTTCCATTTGTCATCTCACTGCACCTATGTAACTCAGACTTCGTTTTGAAGAACGTCATTCTATTTAGTACCCTCAAAATAAGAAAAACAAAAGTGATGGTAACAATAGCAACTACGACTTCCACAAGCAATGAGAGTTCCTTGTTTAAGTGCCTTCTTCCCCACTACTTATATATCTAATTAAATGTCTGCTCTTTCCAGTGACACTTAAAATGTTTTTCTAGTCTCTCAGCTTTCGTTACCAAAGTTATGACTGGCCTTTGATCACCAGTCACAGAACTCTCCATACTCTTTGTATTTTGGTTTCTGTTAGTCATCAGAAACCAATTTCTGTATAAAGATGGGAGAAGGTTTCCCCATGCACTGTCCTGTCCCCATCAGAGCGCTTTAAGGTCAAACATTGGCAAATGTCACTAGGGCATCATGGTGAAGGAATGAGATCAATTGGGGTACCTTTGGAAATTCTGTGTGGTTCTAATTATTTTTCATCTCTTTAACTGGTAAGATGTGAATTTGAAGCAGCTTTTGTATTGCTCAATGTCAGGCTGTCAACTGTAACTTCTTAATGCTGTCAGAATGCATTTAACCACCACCCATCCCCACCTACTCCTGCATCTAGTTTGTAGCTTCTAATCTGCAATCAGATGGAAAATAGATAAACTAACTTATAAAAATTTACATTCCAACTCGAGCTCAGAGTGAGAGCTTGAGTGTCAATTTAATTTCAGATATTTTGTGATTTCCTTTCAGTTGTATTGATGCTGTGTACAGTTTCTCGTGTTCTACTGTCTTCCAGAGTGTTTAAGAAGATGGGCATCTGAGCTGGAGTCCAATTTTTTACATTACAGGATATCAAGCAGGAACCTTAAAAAATAAAATCTCCTTAAAGTCAGCAAGTTTGTTATACCTTGATCTTTAAAAAATTTACTCCAGAATCTCAAATGCTCTCAATTACCAAAAGAAGAGGACTGGCAGGAATGTCAGTAATAATCCTTTACCACGTGTGGCTTCACTTTCAATTTTATACTCCTGTTTGATCTGCAGTGAAACCTCATGATAAAAGTAAAACTGTCATTTAGAGATGTGAACACTCAACCTCAAAGAGGCTCTATTGCCTGAAATCACACACTTAACTAAGAAATGAAACTTGAATTCCAAGCCAGATGTTTGATATATTAGGACTTGTATGTTTTTATAATCCCAAATTGTTCCAGGGTAAAATCCTAGAGGAAACAGAGAGTTTTTATCATGAATCCACATTTTTTTATGAAAGGGAATGTTCTAGAGAAATGAAGTTTGCCCTATCAAGTGCCAACGATTCATTTTAAGTTTTTTGTTTTGTTTTGTTTTGATAGAAATTCTTCCAAAAAGCACAGAGTACATTTCACTTCCTTCCCTAGCAGAGGGCATAGCACATAATGCAGCCGTTGTCTTGATGAGTCACCACCATCATTATGAATCTCCACTCTTGTTCTGTGCTAAAACACGCAGCACAGTTCTGCATATGCTTGGGAGTTTCCACATCCTTCAATGTCAGGTTGTCAGCTGTAACTCATTAATGCTGTCAGAGTGCCTTTAACCACCACCACCCCCACCTCCTCCTGCGTACAGTTTTTTTGCTTCTAATTGGATTGCACTTAGAATCTGCAGTAAACTAGAAAAAAATAGATAATCTAGCTTTGTAAGATTTGCCAAATAGAGCTCAGAATGGGAGATAGAGGGCCTACTTTAATTTCAGGGGTTCTGTAGTTAACTTTAGAGCTGTTCAGATACTTTACACACTTTAACATGTTTCACTGTCTTCCAGTGAGTTTTAAATAGCAAGAATCTGATATGGAGCCATATAGAGGTAATTTAAAACACTCTTTTCCTTCAATATGTCTTCAGGTACTCCACATGACCATTTGTTAAAATATTTTATGTTATGATTATTGTATTGAACATAGCAAGGTAAAAAATTTGCATTTAGTCTATCAGTAAACTAGTTAAAGAAGTGTGATTTATTGACCCCATCTTCTTTGATTTAAAATGAATGAAACACCTCTTAGGGGTGATATACTTGTTTTGTAATTAAATGATATTTTAGATGACTAAATCCTCTAACCCAAATTTACCTTTAAGACAAATGTGCTTTAAGAATGATCTGTATAGCCAGGCGTGATAGCACACGCCTGTAGTTCCAGCTACTTGGAAGGCTGAGGCGGCAGGATCGCCGGAGCCCAGTAGGTCGAGGCTGCGGTGGCAGGGAACGTGCCACTGCACTCCAGTCTGGGAGACAGAGTAAGACCCCAACTCAAAAAAAAAGAAGAATGACCTATAGAACAAGTCTTTTTGAGAAACTTTCCCCACTAACTTGTCCTTCTCATAGTCTGGCAAAGATATGTAATGAATATTCTAATAACTATATATACATGTACTTTTTAAAATTTTTATTCTAATAACTAATTAAAAAGTAACATTTACACTGTCACAAAAATTTACATGTTAATGAAATAAACATAGAAGTGCTATATATTCCATATTGAAGAGGTAACACTGCTAATAATAATATTTTAATGTCAAGTTTCCACAAATGCAAGTCTAAACAGGAATGCTTCTAACTACAATTATAATTTTTCATTAATCTCTGTTGCCTAACAATAGAAGAAAAATCCGCATATGCTTATTTAGTTTTGAAAAATGGACTTTTCATTTGCATTGAGGGAGCAAATCTTTGAGCAGGACAGTTGCCATTTATCACATCATAAACTCAGGTACCTACTTATGTAGTTAGTCTTCACTTGTACCCCACACTTCTTTAATAAAATAATTTTTAAAAAAAGAAGCTCAGGTACATCTTCTTTACATCGAAGCATGAACTCTCCCTTCAAGCCTACAAAATGAGATTCATATAGCTGGAGTGAGTTTACCCTAGAATGTGTCATGCAAGAATATGACTTTATCAACCCCCCAGACTGTGCTTTCCAAGGTGAACTAAAGACTGGCACCAGATCCTGAGGAAGCAACTGTGGAGAAGGCCATGGGGAAAACAAAGAACAAGGGGACTTTGACACGCACATACCCTACAAATTAACCTCCATTTGCCATTCTCTTTATGCCAGAAAAAAAATGGTTCATTTGAAATTAATGCCATCTGCTGTTTCATAGAAAAAAAAGTAAAGAAGATAGAGAGTAAGGAGGTGTTCAGCAAACACTATCCACACTTTATTAATCCATTTACTCTAAGGGAACCATTACACCAACTAGTTAGTTTTATCTCTGAAAAGTAAGGCCATATGTTCAGAAAAGTAGTGTTTAGATTCATCAGAGTAATTCATATGTGGTTATCCATCAATGTTGAATGCACATATACCCAGATTCTTTGAATCAAGTTTGAAGCAAATATTTAGCAGTATCGAAATAGTTAAAGTGATTTTAAGAAAACATTTCTTTCATTCCTTCTACATATCAGGACCCAGCTTTAGAATGTGCCTGCCACATGCTACATGTGAAGGGGACTTCCTCTTCCTAGGAGCAGCATAACTGCACAATTCTGAAAAAATTAACAGTAAGCCATCAACTCAAGTTCAAATTTAAGAATAATTCTGGTTTCAGCTGAGCTGGAAAGGATAATGGGTTGGGATTTCTTTTATCATGCTGTTTAATCAGATACAAACAATGAATAACGTACTCCTTAAGTTTGGTTTTATAAAAATTTAGCCCAAGTGTGTTTCTATTATGCAAACAGGCAAATTATGTCACAAGAATATAATGAATGAACTTCAACTTTCAATAACAGTATATACATATGTTTTACAAGTTTAGATGAGTGTAACAATCACATTATTTTAGGTTATTTACATCAGTGAAGCCTACATAAGTTGTTATACATATTTTCTATTAAAATGTTCAAGCTCATAATTTTTAAAATGACTTTCTATAGTTTTGATACAGCATGCATGGTTAGAACCACATTATTATTATCAAAGTCTATTATTCTGTGTAATAAATTATAAAATTGATTGTATATATTGTTCTAATTGAACAGATTGTAAGTGACGGGAAGCAGAAGCAGGATGTATGCTTAATTATTTAAAGTCTGAACTGCGTTTAATATCTAGGACATAAATTGAAAAAGTATCGACAGAAAACTGGAGTTTTTGTAGTTATTTTCTGCTTCCTTGGTACATGTTACTAAACGGTCAATGTCCCCTAACATATAAACCTAAACAAATCATTTAAATCCTACTGTCTCAAGATACACACTATGAAAAATATCTGAAACCCATGTATATGACAAAGAAGTTATGTTTTATACATAAAGAACTGTAAAAACTCATAGGTTGGAAAATAAAAACAATTAAACCATGGCAAAAGGCATGGACAGATTTAATGAAAGGGTATTTGACACCATTAACCTGTAAAGATTTGCAAAATAAAACCACAAGGAAATATCACTTCTTGCCTATCACAACGTCTAACATTTTTAAAAGAGTGATAGGATTTGGCTATGATATCAAAGGTGCATAAACGCTGGGCAACTCATATACTGTTGGCAGAAATGTTAAATAATATAGCCTCTGGAAAGGCCTATGAACGTTTCTCACACAACTAAACATGTGCTTTTCTTACAAACCAGCAGTTGTATGTGTGAACGTTTATCCCAGAAAAATGAGAACTTAATGTCATACAAAAACCTGTGAAAGAATGTTCAGAACAGTTTATTTGTAATAACCAAAAACTGAAAAAAACCCAAATGTACTTCATTGGGAAAATAAACTATGGCACATTCAAACCATGTAATACCACTCAAGATAAAAGAGGAATTAACTATTGATTATATAACAACTTGGATAGATCTCAAGGAAATTATGATGTGTAAAAAAAGCCAACCTCAGAAAGTTACATCTATATGGCATTATTAAAGTGAAAACATTATAGAGATGGAGAAAAGATTAGTAGTCACCAGAGTTAAAAATGTAAGAAATGACAGAGATAGTCATGGCTACAAAGAGGTAGCATAAGGGAGCCTCGTAATCTAACAGTTCTGTATTTTGACTGTGATGGTGGTGACACAAATCTACACATTATAAAATTTCACAGAACTGAATGCACACACACACACACCCCTAAGAATGTATGTAAAATTGATGAAACCTGAATATGTTTGGAGGATAATATTAATCCAGTTTCCTGATTATGATATTGTATTATTCATTTCCACAAGATATTATCATTGGGGAAAATTGGGTAAAGGGTATATTGGATTTCTCTGTATTATTTCTTCCAACTGCATGTGAATTTGCAATAATCTCAAATTTTAAAAGTTATAAATAAATAAAATATTTGAGACCCAGAATTTTAGGTAACTTCCATCAACTGACCAGAGTTGGTACTAAAGATAAACCTCTAATCTAATCAAAGAGAGATGGGCAGATACATTGTGTGTCATGTGCATAATGTTAATGGCATAGACTTTTTACTTTTTTGTATTTGACAGAGAGGAAGTTATGTTTTAAAATGGTGAAGAGACCTCCATTACCAACAGGGTAACAGTTGGTAAAATGTCTAACTCCTATAAGACACCTATTCTTCAATTATAAAATATAAAAAGTGGAAATAACAATAATTACAGCAGAGTGTTGTTACAGATATTGTGCAAAAGAAATAATATAAAACATATATACATGAATATGGATATGTACACATATAGGGAATTTTAATAAACAGTTGTTATTTTTATTATTCTTAATAAATCTACTTGGTATCGAGGCGATCTAGTGGTGGTATGTATGACTTAGCCACTAACAGACCCAGTTACAAAGAGGACTCAAAGCAAAGTAGATGGGACAAGGATACTAGTAACCTAGTAGATTATTAGGATGTAAGGCAAGGAACATAGTAACTAGGGTACAGAACAGGAAGAAGAGCAACATTAAACAACAAATTGCGAATCTATGAAAAATGAATAAAATATAATTACAGAAATACCAAAATGAGAATATCAAGATTGGCCATGCCAAACCACTGAAATACAGATTTATTTGTCTCATCATTCTCTACCCATGACAAAAAATGATGCCAGAGTATTGATCAAGGCTAAACATAAATTGATATTAGCAGTTCTAGTACAGAACATGAAAAAGATAGTTTAAGGGAGCTGATGAGTTATTAGAGATATACTTTTACCATGATAGGGATGATAAAATGTAAGGACAACTTTGATGTCACAAAATAAAAGTAACATCTAATATAAGTTTTTGATGTATAATGAGAATGCAATATGATGTAGATTAAAAATAAAAGTCACATATGTCGTAACCATATTTATAATTGGGATTTATTGATATCTATTATTTTATATATGCTTTCGTTAGGGAAGTATTTGCTATGAATTCCTAGATTTATATTTTTTAATTTTCAATGTATTTGGATTTATATAAAAAGTGAAGCATTTCCAAATGTTTGCTTAAGTTAGATAGTCTACTGAGGGAGTAGAATATTGATTTTATGTTTTCTGAACTTAACCACCATCTAGTTCACTGTAGAAAATATGTAGGTAGAAGATACTAGATTGATAGCATTCAGATTTCAAATAAGTATGAAGTTGGTGAAGGAGGTGTAAAGAAATATGCACTAGAATTTACTTGTCTGAGACTTTAACTTCTCTTCGTCATCACCAGGCTTTTCATTGGACAAAAAAAAAAAAACTGTTCCTAGTTTTGGCTTTTTAAAAAATCTAACAGTGGAGTTCATTTAATTCCTGACAGAACTATGAGAATAGAATAATTGTCCCTACAAGAAGAGCTATTATTTTAAATATTCCCTAATAATTGATTATTTACTGTTTATTTTATTTCTTTTTTTATTCAACATTTATGCAGAATAAGGCCAAGTTTATATTAGACACTTAACAGTAAGGAACATTATGACAATCTCTTTATTTAGGATGGAATGATCAAATAGCATAACAAAGCATTTTGTTTCATCTTCACCTTTTATTTTAGGATTTTATTACAACAAATATTTTTGTGCATATATATGTGTATATATATATATTTTTTTCTGATAAAAATAAGCAGTTGGAAGGGTGAGTTCTCTACTCTGAACTCATCCCAAAAGCCTTATTGTTACTCATTTGCCAATCACTTGCTCAAGAAAAGCAAAATATGTAGTTTAGGGTCTAATATATCTCTCAAAATTCAGCAAAAGTCTCTCTTTGCCTAAAATGTTGAAAAAATAAAACTTTGGAAGCTGGTCAATTCCTGCATCTGGAAAACTACAGGGGTTTTTGGCAACAATGAATATTAGCTAGTTCTTCTGTTGTATTAAACAACCTTTGAGATGCCTTTGTTCTCCCTTTATATTCAGCAAATTCACTGGCCCTACTTCATTTTTATTTGCATTTGACATGGGATACAGGGCACTTCTATTTATTTTTAAATGTAAACATAATGGCAAGTATTTATGAAGTACAGTGTGATGTTTCGACACATGTATACATTGTATGCTGATAAAAACATGGCATTTAGCATATCCATCACCTGAGTATCTATCATTTCTTTGTGGAGAGAACATTTGTAATCTTGTCTTATAGTTATTTTGAAATGCACATTATAATAGTTTTTACTACAGTCACTCCATGATGCTATAGAATACCAAAATTTATTCTTTCTATCTAACTTTAATTTTGCACCCATTGTTCAATCTCTGCCTGCCATCCCCTCCATCCTCAGCCCAGACCAGATTGTTAGCCACTGTTCTATTCCATGCTTTTATGAGTGAGATCCTGTGGTATTTGTTATTCATCATCCAGCTTGAGTCACTAAACATAATACCCTCCAAGTTTATCTATCTTGCTGCAAATGACAGGATCTCCTTTTCAAAAGCTGAAGAGTATCCCGTGGTATGTGTATGCATATATATGCCTTTGCATGCCCCTGTCAGAATAGAACTTTAAATCTTGTCTCAAAAAAAGGAAGAAAAACACTATAAAACTGTTCTTCTCTTGTTTTTGTCTTATTTTTAGCAATTATGACACGAATTTATGGCTGCCACATGAAACGTAAATCTCAGTTTTTAAAAAGACATGGTAGAAGAGTTTTCATCATGTTATTTGTGATGAAATGCGTTTTTCTTTTTTTAAATACTTTTCATTCACAAAGATAAGTGGGTCCTTGGTATGCTTCCCCCACCAATGTCAGGTCTTGGATTACGAAATACTTTATATGGAAACACATGGATGTCAGGGTATTAGGTAAACTACGTGATTAAAATTAAAAAGAAAATTGATGCAAAAATTTAGATTGATGAAAAAAGATTCTGTTTGTTACATTTTGTTGTATGGAAACACATGGATGTCAGGGAGTTAGGTAAACTAAGTGATTAAAATTAAAAAGAAAATTGATGAAATATTTAGATTGGTGAAAAAAGATCCTGTTTGCTTACACTCTGTTAAAAAAATAATACTTCACTTTTACTGCTGTATTAATATTTTCAATTAGGAGCTACATCTGTGAAATTTATTTTTTCTTGCCCAAGGACAGTACATCGCCCAGGAAATGGAAACTGTCTTCATATGCCCTGTCAGAGAGTAAAACTTTAAATGTTGTTTCCAACAAAAAAGGAAGAAAAATACAATGAAACTATTCCCCTCCTCTATTTTTGTCTTATTTTTAGCAATTATGACACCTATTTATGTCTGCTACTTGAAACTTCTCAGTTTTTAAAAAGACATAATAGAATAGTTTTCTTCATCTGTTATTTGTAATTATATTCAAAAGGCAAAAGTTTCCGTAGTCGTCATTAAACGTTTCTTTATGCATTATATTTTACTTTATGGGTTGCTATTTTGTTTTTACAAACTGTCAAACAATTCTTTTCCATTTTATAGGTCACTGTTGTTTCAACCTGTCCATTTGCTGCTTTTCATATTTTTGAGCACAAGAATCACCAGAAGATGGTCAAATTGGAATCTTACTTTAAAGGAACGATTTAAAAATATTAAAGAAATACAAAATAATATGATTTTGAATATTTTCAAATATTACCTATTTAATCAGTGACTAGTTGGACAAGTAATATTAAATATAATGTAAATATACTGACAAATATTCATTTATTTAGAGCAAAATGTCATTTACCCTGAACTTTTTTCTATTATTATTGTGACAAGAAAGCTATTTAAAGATGTTATAGTAATTTTTAACTTTAAAAAAAATCAATGCATTTTTCAAAACTCTCCTATTTGCTCCAACTCACTCTACTTTGGAAGAATGTACTACTAGACTGTTCAACCAGTCAGCTAACAGTTATTGAGTTGTTGTTATTTTTGTTTTTGTGTTAGCTTTTTGAGTAGGAGTCTCACTCTGTCATCCAGGCTGGAGTGCAGAGGCATGCTCATGGCCACCGCAACCTCAACCTACTGGGCTCAGGTGATCCTTCCGCCTCAGTCTTCCAAGTAGCTGGAACCACCGGCACATGCCAGCACACGTGGTTTATTTTTTGCCTCGTAGAGACAAGACCTCACAAACTTGCCCAGGCTGTTTCAAACCTCTGGGCTCAGGCAATCCCCTCACCTCAGCCTCCCAAAGTGCTGGGATTACAGGCACGAGCCACCACGCTTGACCTAGTTATGGAGTTTTTATGCCCACATAGAACTCTCTCAAGCATCTTAAACCATAGACGGGGAACAATCTATAGACATAATGAGGTGTTTGATAAATCAAGCTAAAATATGATAAAAATCTTTAAAGAAACTGATAAGAATTCAGCAAAATGCAAAATGAAAGACACTGATTCTGTGCGATATTGTGAAAGAAGACATCATAAGACAGGATTTATCTGATCTATTCCTTAAAAGTGTGAAGACTATATATATATTAGATTAAAGAAGATAAGATAAAATTCTGAACTGAGGAAGTAGTACAAAAAATGGTCCAGAGACATGAAAATCCATGAAAGTTTCAGGAAACAGTGATAAGGTACAGATTGAAGGATATAGGAAGATAATGATATGATAATTTCATATTTTACAAGCTGAAGGACT
This sequence comes from Tarsius wallacei, assembly GCA_963574415.1. Classification (NCBI taxonomy): domain Eukaryota; kingdom Metazoa; phylum Chordata; class Mammalia; order Primates; family Tarsiidae; genus Tarsius; species Tarsius wallacei. The sequence goes on along the minus strand of CAUYQG010116526.1, from coordinate 4,397 downwards.
AGGAGGAGGATGTTGCAATTAACTAAAATGGGGAACAAAGGAGGCGAACAAGCCTCGGAAGGAAATGAATGACTCATACTTTCCATTACGCTGAATAAGATAATGTGTTTTTTTTTATTTTCTTTTCAGCCCCAGACAATTTATGCACATATACATGACTGTATGGTTATATCTAAAATGTGCCTTTATGATGAGTGTCATTTTTTTCATCCTATACAATAGCAAGTGCAGTTAACAATTTAGCCAAAATAAACACTGAGCACTTTCTTTTCTCGCTCCTTTTGGAGTCTGAATAGAAAATTGTAATCTTTTACTGAGAGTACTAAATATTTTACTTTTTATTCATATCCTACTCATCATTTGTTAACCAGTCTGCAAAAACAGACCCTGATAGAAAGAGCCGATATATAATCATCATTTGCACAATATGTGCAATTTTGCTGTTTTGCTAGTATTTTATCTGAAAATGCAGATAAAAGGCTATGCTATTTACCTTTTTAAAACTTTGAATATAAGAGTATAACAGATAAATATTCAAAAATTAAGTAATCTAAACTAGGTAATTAAATGTTCTCTTATCAATTAAAATGCTAGCCTAAAATGTAATAAGTATCGAGTATATAAGTTAAAAATACTAAACATTTTGGAGTAGTTGGGTGTGTAGGTGGGAAATTCTTTTTTTTTTTTAAGTTACTTTTCTGGATAAATGCAAAAGATTATATCTCTCCTATTTTTAAAAACTGAATAGTGAATCAAATGGGATAATTCCTTGAATAATGCCCTTTTTGTTTTTCATTGATGTATTAGGAAGTATGAAAAACAAAATAGGCACAGAACTATGAGAGTTGCACAAAGTAAGGGTAAACATAAGTTTGTGTCCAAACATAGACGAAGATCTAATAACATAAGACGGAAGAAAGAAGACCTGCCCTCAAATTAACTGACGTCGGTCTCCCAGTTTCATCACATATGAAGTTTATGAGAATGTGTTTGAGAGAATCTGTAAACTTTTCCACGCCTTGTTTGCCTTATATATTAAATAGGATAATAATATATATCTCACAATATTATTAGTATAATGAGAGTTACTATGTATAAAATATTTGTTTTAGTAAATCTAGAGCTGATTTTTAAAACGTGATCTCTTCAGGGATAAGAAAATCAATTACCTAATTATATAGTCCTTTAAATAACAATAATGTTAAAAAGAAAAAGCAAGAAATGAGTATATTAGAGCTAATTACTTTTAGAATTTTTTTCCTAACAACTCCTTTCATTATTAATATCTTGCCACCAACCTAAAATAGGAACTCTATCATCTATGTCTATAACATGGCTTTACTTTCTTTCAGAAAGTGCTAACCTTGTAGCACAAAACTTTGGTTAGGTAGATCTGATTACTTTTTATTTTATTTCTCCTAAACATATCATGTGCTTTCATAATCAATGCATTTATTCAAGTTATTTCGTGATTTGGATGGCATACTATCTTCAATGGCAAGACTAAATAAATAAATAAATAAAACTAAAATATCTTTCTAAATATTCATGTTTACATCATCAGCATCATTATTTGAAAATCTATAGTATTACATTGTTCATTGTCCACTAAACCATGTCCTCCTGACTGGTTGAAATGATATGTGTTGAAATGCTTTCTTCTGTTGCTTATTAGTTTACTTTTAAACTTCATATATATGTGTGTTATTTTTACTGATTCAAAAGCCAATTTAACCAGTAACTACCATTAGGTGACTTTGGGCAATTATTTACTATAACTATATATTAAATCTTATAAATTAGAAAACTGAGGCCAAGAAAAAGCTAAATAGTTCACTCAAGATCATATAATTTATATACTGGGATTCAAATAAATATCTCGGTCTAAACAGAACCTAAAATATTTTCCGTCTATCATTACCTGTTATAAAGATGGAATGTAAAAGTGATTATGTTTATAAAAATGATTTAATCCTAGAAAACAAATCATTTGCATGGATTACCACTCCAAGAATAAGTATTTTTCTCTATTCTGAAACAACTACGTTAGTTCTAAAATATCTTTTTTTACTGTTACGACTTCTTGAACATTATTCACACTGTTTTCCCATGTCTGGAAAGATTGCTAGATAAAGTGTTCCTAAGATCCAAACCTCCCAGGCTGCATTGCAGAGAAATACGGGCCGAATTCCTTGGTTTTGACTGCAGGAGTTTCAGAGAAGACTTTAGTAACAACATCCATTGGTCTTAAGTAAGAGCTATTGTAAAATTCCACCAGAAATTAGAATTATGTGACACACAGAAGCTTGAAGCAAAATTCTATGAATGAGTTTTCTTCCTAAATAATAATAAATCCCCACTAGCAGCCTGGATTTAAAATCACAATACAAACTTATTCTAAAGAGACCTATACAAAGCCAACAAAACTCCACAATTTGCAATTAAATGTGTTCTCCCTCAGCGTTTTATCTTATGTACAATTTAGTTGATAATGCTTTAAAATAATATTTCATCAGGTATTTTTGCCTCAAAAATAGTAAAAAAAAAAAAAAGAAACCAAAGAAATAATAGCCAAGTATTCAAAATAATAATAGATGTACATTTTATTTCAAAATTGAGGTTACAAAACCATGATAAAGCTCTCAAGATCAAGTTGGCTACATGCCCTAAGAGCTGGATTCATGGTAGTTTTTCTCAAGTAAATTATTCAAGCTCTCTAGAGAGAAAATGTGTTTAGATTAAATGTGGTAGAAATGAAAGATAAGAACATGATTATTCCCTGCAAAGTGAAAACACAAAGAGTAATGGCTCGGAAGAAAACCCCAAGGAGGACAGTAACACGATCTTTTAATCTCGAGGAGCAAATTGGTAAGTGGAAAGGGGAGGAAGGCAATGAATTAGATATATTTTTCTATATTTCCCCAGCAGGAGTCAAAGGTAGGTTAGCTCTGCATGGTTTCAAGGTTGGATTCTAGCTCATTTAGCGATCCTTTTAAGACATATTTCACCGCTAATGCTTTTGATGAAACAACAGATCTTTTTGTTAAAAACATGAGCATCAACCATTATAAGCCAAAAAGATAACCAATACTTAAATTCTGAAAATGAATAAATGTTAAGAATATCTTAACAAGACTATTTATTTTATAGTTTTCTTGTGTTTATTCACCCATTTTGGCTATTCTTTCTTTGTTTTTATAAATATCAGATAAGACAAAAATCATGTCTGTTTTTCAAATCTACACACTTGCTACAGAGTACTAAATAAAAATATTATTTTTTATTTTATTTTATTTTTTATTATAGATATGTGAGGTATAAGTCAGGATTCATAACATAAGCAGGCTTCATGCAGGTAAATTTTAAACCAACAACTGGCCCTCACTTCCCCTGGTTTAGGACCAGGTACCCTTTGTGATGCTACGTGCACCCTCCTTCCCTTCCTCCCCTAGCAGTGTCCATTGACTGCCGATCCCTCCCTTGTGCTAACGTGATTAATGTTCAGGTCCCACTTAAATATGTGAACATTCAGTAATTCAGTTATTTGTTTCTGTGAAAGATCACTAAGTATGATGGTCTCCAATTCCATCCAATTCACTGCAAATTCCGTGATTTTGCTTTTCTTTATGGCTGCATGATACTCCTTTGTGTGTATATACCACATTTCTTTATCCAGTCCACTTTTGATAAACAGTGTGGATGGTGTCATCATATGTTTCTTTTAAAAAATACATACAACTAAAGAGTATATTACAATCATGAAAAAGTTAGAGTAAATGCAATGTATTAGACACACAGTTTTGTTTTCCCCTGCAAAAAAACTTCTGCAGTATGAATTATTTCATGCAATTGGAAAAGAAGAACTATTTTATTAGGCAGTAGTTGCTTTATTTCATTAACTGCATTTGCTAGCCAGTTAATATTTGGGATTACCAAGAAACAACAGTTGAAAGCAAACAACACCAGAACAACTGAAATTGAAAGCAATGGCCTTCGTACTGCCTTATTCTCTTTGGTACAGTTAGACTTTAGGTTTTGGCTTTGATTGGTTATTCTCAGCATTCCCAAACAGTTACTGTAATATTAGTTGATTACCACTTTATTATTGAAACTTTGCAAAACAATCTTATTAATCAATGGGAAAAGCTATAATTGACCTGTGACCTTTAACATTTTTAACAACATATTTATTAAAATATAAAACTTCTTCATGTGGGCTTGTAGTGATATAAGTTCCCCTCTTATTACAGCTTCATTTTCATTTGTTTCCAGGTATCTTTTGATCTCTGTTTTGATTTCATCATTGACCCAGGAGTTGTTTAGCATCATGCTGTTTAGTGTCCATGTCTTTGTGGGTTTTGGGGGAATCTTGTTGGTGTTAATGTTTATTTTTATTC
>CAUYQG010116516.1:0-17581 GCA_963574415.1 Tarsius wallacei | reverse complement strand
TTCCAACCCTACTGAATGTGTTCCAGACAATTGAGAAAGATGGAACTCTCCCCAAATCATCTTATGAAAACAAAAACACATTGGTACCCAGACCAGGTAAACATCCAACAAAGAAAGAGAACTACAGGCCAATATCCTTGACAAACATAGTTGCTAAAATTCTCAACAAGATTCTAGCAAACCAGATCCAATAACACATCTCAGAAATCATCCACCAAGATCAAGTGGATTCATCTCCGGGATGCAAGGCTTGTTCAACATCTGCAAGACCACAAATGTAATTAAATACATCAACAGATGTAAAAAACAGATCCATATAATTATATAATTAGATGCAGAAAAAGCTTTTGATAAAACTCCAGCATCCCTTCTTGATAAAAACCCCTGAACACCTGGATATAGATAGAACATACCTCAAAATAGTAAGAGCCATCTATAAGAAACCTACAGTCAAAATATTTCTAAACAGACAAAAATTGGAAATATTTACCCTGATAACTGGAAAAAGACAAGGCTGCCCACTCTCATCCTTCTTGTTTAACGTAGTGTCAGAGGTCCTAGCTAGAGCAATTAGGCAAGAGAAGGAAATAGGAAGTTAAAAAAGAGGAAGTTAAATTATCCTTCTTTGCAGAAGGATTCTTTGCACAATTCTATACCTTAAAAACCCAAAAGAATCTGTCAAAACCCTCCTTGCACTGATAAAAATGCTTTAACAAAGTCTTGGGGTATAAAATAAATGTGCAAAAGACAGTCGCATTCCTATACAACAACAATAAACAGAAACCCAACTAAAAAGCACAATCAAATTCACAATAGCCACAAAAAACCTTGATATCTTCCTAACCACAGAAGTGAAAGACCCTTACAATGAAAACTACAAAACATTGCTCAAAGAAATCAAATTTAACATAAACAAATGGAAAAATAATCCATGATCGTGGATTGGAAGCATCAACAATGTTAAGATGTCCATCTTACCCAAGGCAATCTACAGATTTAATGCAATACCCATTAAACTACCAGCATCATTCTTCTCAGACCTGGAAATAATAATACAGAAATTCATATGGAAACATAAACAACCCCGAATAGCCAAAACAATCCCCAGCAAAAAAAAAAAAAAAAAAGTGGGAGGTATCACACTCCTCGTCTTTACACTTTATTATAAAGCTACCACAGTCTGGTATTGGTACAATAACAGGCATATAGACAAGTGGAAAAGGATAAAGACGTAAAACCTCAATTTCTCAACCAACTCTTCATTGACAAAATCCTCACTACCAAAACTGGGGAGAGGGGAACCTATTCACTAAATGGTGCTGGGAAAATTGGTTGACCACATGCAGATTAAAACAAGACCCCTATCTATTACCATACACAAATATCAACTCTAAATGGAACAAAGACCGAAATGTAAAACCTCAAACTATAAGAACCATAGAAAATGCAGGAGACACCCTTCTCGAAATTGGGACTTGCAACCAATTCCTGATCAAAACCCCAAAGCCCATGCCATAATAGGTAAGGTAGACAAGTGGGTCCTCATCAAACTGAAAATTTCTGCTAAGCCAAAGAAACCATCAAGCAAGTGGGGACATGCCCACAGAATGGGAAAAAAAAATATTTGCCAAATGTCTACCTGTCAAAGGCTTAACATTCAGAATTTACAAACATGCCGAAAAGATAAAAACAAACAACCCTATTACAAAATGGGCAAACACTATGAATAAGCACATCTCAAAAGAAGACATGACATATGAGCAACCAAGAGATACATGAAAAAATGTTCCACCTCACTAATCATCAATGAAATTGCAAATCAAAATCACCCTGAGATACAACCTAACTCCTGTCAGGATGGCCATCATCAATAACTCAAAAACAATAGATGCTGGAGAGGATGTGGGGAAAAGGAATCACTTCTATACTCTTGGTGGGAGTGTAAACTACTACAACCTCTATGGAAAACAATTTGGTGATTCCTAAAAGATCTAAAAATTGACCCTCCATATGATCCCCAAACCCCACTTTTGGAAATATACCCAGAGGAACTCAAATCACTCTGTGACAAGGATACCTGCACACACATACTTATTGCAGCATTATTCACAATAGCAAAAACATGGAATCAACTGTGCTGCCCATTGAAAGAGGACTGGATTTTAAATAGTGGTATGTATACATGAAGGAATATTATACAGTCACAAAGAAGGACAAAATTATAAACTTTGTAGCAACTTGGTGGACTTAGAGTCTATAATACTGAGTGATCTATCACAGAAACAAAGAACTGAGTGCTACATGGTTTCACTCATAAGCATACCTTGAACAATTATCATATTACTACAAGAAAGGGATTGGCAGTAGTGGGGAACTGCCAGTGGACGGAGGGAAGCACACTTCATCAACACGTGTACTTGCATAATAAACATTTGTATACCTGACTCTGAATTGTATCCCACATTTTTAAAATATAAACTAAAACTAAAAATAATATAAGTGAGTAGCAGACATGGTCAAAGCATTATTTTCTCATGTGAATTTTAAGCTGTCATATGCATGTCTCAAAAATATTCCATTTTTCTATTTTAAGATGTAATCTGGTTTCATAGTAACAGATAAACCTTGAGCAACACAGGCAGAAATCATGTTCCAAAAATAAGTCATTTCTATTCATACATTTCTCTTTTATGCCCTATCATCAATTTAGTTATGATCCATTAATTTATAATTGTAAGTATATTTACAATAAGCATGCTAGTCAAATCAGGTGTATTTTTGCTAGAAAATTTTTACCAGAAGGGAACTTCCAGATAGCTTTTTACTGGCAGTGTCATGTACATTGCACAAGTATGCCTGCTCAAGTTCAAGAGCAAGTTGAAAAGGAAATGTCTTGGTCATTCCACTCCACCTGGTACAATAGAGAAGAGTAAGTAACAGGACTTCTGCTAACACTTTTCTCTTCTCACGGTACTTTAAGGTGTTTCCATTTCTAACAGACAGTATCAAATCTCTAGACGAGCCTAATTTCCTTCACTTTCCACTATCTCCTTATAAACCTTCCATCACCTTCCCAAGTTATTTACTGGGAAAGCTAAGAAAGATCAGCATTCTGAATAGCCCAGGCTTTGAAGTATCTATATTGTCTCACGTATGATTGGCTTTGAGGGCTGAATCCAGAATTCTAAGTTCAACATAATCATTCCTCAGAATTTCAGAGGCCATATTAAGGTGTCTGTCATGCAGAGCAGCTAATGAGAAATATAATGCCTGTTTGATTCCTATGTCTTTAAGGGACACCTATGTGCTTATAAATGTTTTGGGCCAGGAATTCAGGTGAACGGGAAGAAACATCAGGTCATCACTCCACTTCTTATTGCTTCATTTGTGTACTCTTGCAAATGATAGTCGTGATTCATTTGCTAAGTATTTTACAAACAATTTATTTCCATCATCATGTCAATTGACGATCACTAATTGGATAATTCACTGGAGTTTCCACTATATAGAGGGTACAATTTTACCCAGAAGGCCCATTCTGGGAGACTGGGGAAATATCATACCATCTATTAACCACTTTGGGCACGGAAATGTGCTAAGTGTTTTACTGTTGTCCTATTTAACATTCACAATAATTCTGAAGTCAGCGTATTCTTGCATGCACATTTTAACACCATATTTCAGAAGAGTAAACTGAGGTTAGAGAGCTATTAGGTAACACAGATAATATGCAGTTGAGGTAGAACGGAATCCAGAATTATCCAGATTCCACCTACCATATTAAATTATTTCCCTTTCAACAAGTGAAAGAGATTGAACAACTTAAGATCTCTTCCAGTCATCTTTTTTTGTTGTTGTTAAGAAAAATAAACTCTCCTCTTGTTTAGGCAAGAATGAACACTTGCCTGAATTTCTTGTCTGACTTTTTTTGTCATCCTTGAGAAAGCCTGTCTCTGCTTTCTTATCTCTCTAAGGATAGTTTCTCAAGATCTATTTCTAGTGGGCAGAGATTTGCCTGTTTTTTATTCTAGCTAAATTTAAATGTTCATTTATTCAAATCCACACCATAGTGTCAGTTTCATAATCAGAAAAAAAGCACTTTAGTTATTTTCTTATAAATATCAACCATCCTAAGATTTTTAACCATGAGGCTAATGGCGCTCAATAAAAATAATCCCCGCAAGCATACTGAGCTAAAAATGGAGAAGATTTAATCAACTGTATCAAAATTAACTGAGGCCCGCCTGGCTCAGTGGCCCAACCAATAATTCCAGCACTTTGGGAGGCCGAGGTGAGTGGATTGCCTGAGCCCGCGAGTTCGAGACTTTGGGCACGGAAATGTGCTGGGAAAGCTAAGAAAGATCAGCATTCCGAATAGCCCAGGCTTCGATGAGGTCTCGCCTGGGCAACTTGGCGAGACCTCCTCTCTACAATAAATCAAAAAATCAGCCGGGCATGGTAGCGCGCGCCTGTAGTTCCAGCTACTTGGAAGGCTGAGGCGGAAGGGTCGCCGGAGCCCAGCAGGTCAAGGCTGCAGTGGCCGGAAGCAGCCACTGCACTCCAGTCTGGGTGACAGAGTGAGACTCCCAACTCAAAAAAAAAAAAAAAAATCACTGAGGCCCAATTGTCTGAACTGGCCCATGTTCCACAATGCAAAGTTAATTGGAAAGAGGAAATCAGGTGGTGATGACCACACATGTGGATTTCCAGAAGGAGACAGAGAAATAATCCTGGAAAGAATTACATAGGATGTTCTGCTTTAGCCCTTTTTCAGATGCACATTTTGAACAAGACCTGAACTTTGTAAAACAGTGAAGCTTTACTTATCTCAGAGAAGAGTCACCCACTGAAGCTATAAAGGTGTAAGTGCAACTACTTGCATAGAGTTCAGTCTAATCTGGGATATTGAAGCCAGGAGCAAGCACATTTCAAGGTTTGAGGGGAGGATGAGATTGCACAAGGTACCATTTATGTGGTCAAGTTTTACAGACAAAAGTAACAATAATTCTTATTGTCTGTAACAAATTATAAAATTAAAATCTGGATCATGGCATGTGAATTTACTATTGATTAAATGCTTTACTTTAACTTTATGGTAAAAGTACCTGCATTGCAAATGTCTTCTGCAGAAATGATATAAAAGAAAGGTCATATCATTCAGAAATACTCCATGAAGTGGGCAACCTAAGAAAATTCAGATAACAAAGTCATGGTTTTAGGAATTGAATGTTCAAAACATTGAATCCCCGTGCCTGGCACAAAGTACATATTAAATATTGGTTCCCTTTGATTCTAACTTGACTTTAAATTCTCACTTTTATATTTTTATTTTTTATTCACTTCCCTCACGCAGGCAATTAGGGTATACAGACAGCATTAAAAAAATAGGGGAAAACACCCATTTTTCCTGAGAAGTTGCATCATCATGGAACTGCTGTCCCTATTTCTCCAACTGGTGGAGCAGAAGGGGATAATTCAGATCAATGAAATAAATGTCAGTGCTAAAAATATGATGATTATTAATTGTGTGACCGTACTTCAATAGTCATTTCTGTCTCAGCTTCGTCAATGGAAGTAGATTCATTGCTGCTTAAAAAATTGCCCTAAAATTTGGTGGCTTAAGATATTATACGTTTATTATTTCACTGTTCCTGTAGGTCAGGAGTGAAGGCATGGCTTAACATGAGCTTCAACTTTAAGATCTTTCACTATGCTGCAATACAGTTTCAGCCAGGACGGGATCTGCTTCCATTCATTTATAGGATTGTTGAAGAATCTAGTTCCTTGCAGGTGATTGGACTGAAAGGCTAATACTCTGTTGACTGTTACCTAGAGTCTGACCTCTGTTCCTTGCCTATGAAATTCTCAACCGTGGCAACTTGCTTCATCAAAGCCAGAAATAGAGAATCTTCTGTTAAGGTTAAAGTCACAGTTATAACCTAATCATAGAAGTAGTATTTCTTCATTTTTGTCATATGCTACTTTTTTAAGTTCAGTCCTCAATAAAGGGGATGAAATTACATAACCGTAAGAGTGCTAGGTGTTGGGGATCATTTGATGTCATCTTAAAGGCTGACTATCACAGAGGGAAAAGCACTTATATGGGTCCCTGAAATATACTTAGTGCTCTGTAAATGTTAGCTAGTGCTATTTTTGCTAATAATAAATTATGCGTTCACATAGCTTCCTTGTTCATCAAATAAAAATATTCAAACATCTTAACTCATTTGACTCTTTTCAACAATGGGAGATATGCTAAATATAAATTATTATGCCCATTTTCTAAATGTGAAAAATGTTATTGGAAATTAATTTTGTATTTGCATATGTGGCCTTAAGTTTCAAAGAAAAAGTTTTCAAGGAAAAGGAGATAAGGAAAACGCGCTACCTAAACATCTTTGGCTGCACTTTATCTAAGGATGGGCTTGTGGACTGATACTCAGCACACCTGTTTCAATTATCTATAGCTGTGTATCAAACCGCTCTATAACAGTGGCAAAAATCAAGAATACTTGTTTAGTTTTCTAGTAAATCTGCAAGTTAACTAGACTCAGCAGGACATTTTTATGTTGAGTCGCTCAAGCTTTTGCAGTCAGATGCTGCTGGAAGATCAACAATCATCATTCCCTAGTTCTGGAGATTGGACTGGAACATCTGTAACAGCTGCAGCATTCTCCTCTCCGTCCATTTTCTCTTCATGTGGGCTTTCCCCTGTGGCTTCCCCAGGAGAGTCCGGCTTCTGACATGGCAATTGAAGGCTCCTAGAGTGAATTTTCCCAGATCAGTCAGCTGACACTTAATGGCTTTTTCTAAGCTAACATCAAAAGTCACACAACATCAACTCCAATGCAATCTCCTCATTGAGATAGTCACCAAGGCATGACCAAGTGCAACGAGAAGAAACAGCATTCACCTTTTCATGAAAAGATTATCAAGTGATTTTTAAATTATGATTTTAAATGACCACAGCATGCTTAATTCTGTCATTAATATGAAAATAGCAAATCTCATCTTTCCCCTTTCTATGCATTATCCATGTTTCTCTCCTTTGCATTAATTTATTTATACAGTTTAGAAATAGTTCTTTTATCCATTTTCGTGGGCTTCTCAAAATGTTTTGTGACTCCAGCTTCAGAATTGTTTAGTCACAGTGAAATTCAGAGAGTTCAAAGCACAAGAGACTATTAACTGAGACCATCACATCTTTGCGTCTCCATGCATTTATCTTTCATCATTTTTAGACTTATCTTTGGCTTATCTTGCTCATCCTCATTATTTCCCCTTATCTTAAGGATCTAATGCATCTGTGTTCTGGTGGGATGTCTTAACCACACAGCATATGTCAGTAAACAAGGACTCACATATTTATATTCAAGAGAGTTTCAGAGCTAAGACATGAGAGAGAAAAAAGGAACGCTGCTGTGTGTAGAACTACAAGCATTTCATTTGCAGTGAGCAAATGTGACTTCTGTAAATTGCCAGTGTACCCTAAGCAGAGGGAAAATAAAATCATTAGGTACTAAATTTTAATTTCATTACCAAGCTTATTAGAATGGAGTCAGGGAATTTGCCTGAGATATTGAGACTGTTGCATACATGAGTTTTAGACACAACGTGTCTGCCTTAGCAGAAGGAAGCAAATCACAGAGGATAGTGAAGATTCAGGAAACCAAGAAACTTGGCAGGATAGGAAGTCTGTCACTTGTATAAGTTTTTTCATCTCTACCACAGAGGCTACCCTGTTATGCTCTCCTCTCCACCTTTAAATAGAACACAGAATTTCTCTATTAATTGCAAATGAGCTCAACACAAGCATACATATATGATCCTGGCAATGCCCTGACAGCCAAAGATGACCAAGAATATACCTATAGTTTGATAAATTGAATATTTTGATTATTTCAATGAGGAGAAACACATATTATGGTTAAGCATGTGACTGCTCTATGGGAGAGTGTTAGAAAAGACTTTTTATAGAACTTGAAGTTATATTAGTTTTGAGAAAAGGTTAAGAGAAGTGAGGCTTTTCTCTGGCTTGGATAGTCTTATGAAGTGGGGTTGATTACATGATTGCTTATATTAATAATTCGTATCTGAAAGGAAAAATATCAGCTGAGCTAAAGTTATAATTGTTAAAGAAGTAGCTGTCACTCATCAGCTAGGATGGGGTGTTTTTGGTTATTTTGTGATTTGTAAAGTATTTATTTTTATGTGTGCACTCAGACATAACAAATAGCTTGATTTTTGTTTGACTCCTCATGATCATGAAGCAACCTTTTCTGGTGTTGATGGTTGGCAAAATTGTTTATTTTCTCCAGGTGGGTACGAAAACACAGCTCATTGTACCCAGGCCAGCTCCCAGCTGCCTAGAACTGCTTTACTTTTTTATACCTCATGTAAGTTGCTCAATTTTCCCCATTTTTAGTTTTCTTAATATAAAATAGAGGTAGAAAATAATATTACTTCAGTAAAATTGTGGAGATTTTGTGTGGTGTGTGTGTGTGTGTGTTTCCCATGTTACAGCTCAGTTACCTAATCTTTATATTGTATTGATCATGGCTTTCTTACAGTTCTTTTATTCTTGAAAATATATTTTCTTTTGGCTTTCATTTATTCCTTTTATAAACTTTATTTTGAAGTAAAAACACAGATGGAAAAGTATATAAACCATGTATGTGAAGGCCAACACTAGTGTAAACACATAGTATCCAGTTTAAAAAAGAAACAAGAAGAAAATATAGATGACTTTGAATTTGGGGAAGACTTTTTAGATAGGACACCATGGGCACAACCCACGAAAGAAAGAATTGATAAGATGAACTTGTTAAAATTAAAAATTTATGATCTGCACAAGTCACTGTCGAGAAAATGAAAAGACAATCCACAGACTGGGAAAATAATATTTGCGAAACACATAATTGATAAAGGTCAGTTATTTAAAATATACAAATAATTCTTAAAACTCTGCAATAAGAAAACAATGCAGTTAAAAAATGAGCCAACGACCCTAATAGACACCTCACCAAAGAAAGTATACAAATAAAAAATAAGCATATAAAAAAGTGTCCCGTAAAATGTTGCAGCAGAGAAATACAAATTAAACACAATGCAATACCACTACATACCCATTAGAATGACTAAAATCTAGAACACCGACAATACCAAATGTGGATAAGAACGTAGAGCAAAAGAAACACCTATTCATTGCTGGTGGGAATGGGCAGTAGTACAGCCACATTGAAAGATAGTTTGGCAATTTCCTTCAAAACCAAAACACTCTGACCACACAATTCAGCAACTATTCTCCTTGGTGTTTATCAGAAAGAACTGGAAACTTGTGTCCACACAAAACCTGCACATTAATGTTTATGGCAGCTTTATTAAGCTATAAGCATTATTAAGCATTATAGCTTAATAATTGTTAGAAATGGGAAGAAACCAAGATGCCCATAGTAGGTGAATGGATAAATAAACTATGGTACATCCAGACACTGGAATATTATTCAATACCAAAAAGAAATTAGCTATCAAGATTGTATTAACATGAAAATACATGGAGGGAACATAAATATGAAATACGCATATTATTAAGTGAAAACTAATCTGGCAGATATAATCTGCATTATTCCAACTATATTGCATTCTGGAAAAGTCAAAACTAGGGGCTGGTAAAAAGGTCTGTGGTTACCAGGAATTAGAGGGAAAGAAAGATGAACAGAAGATCACAGAGGATTTTTAGGCAGTAAAACTATACTGTAGGACACTATAATGTTGGGTACAATTCATTATACATTTTCATAAACCCATTAAATTTACAACACCCAAAGTGAAGCTTCATGTAAATTATGATCTTTGAAAATAATGATGTGTCAACTTATGTTCATCAATTAGAACAAGCAAACCAATCTAGTGGGAAATATTGACAATGGGGGAGTCTCTGTAGAAATAAGAATTTCCCTTTCAATTTTGCTATGAACCCACAACTGTTCTAAAATGTAAGCTATATTGAAAATGAATAAGTGAAGGGAATTGAGGTACATTTGTAAACCAAATATATAAAGCATTTTTAAAAAGAAAGAGAATAAAAAAGACAACAACAACAACTAAGATATAATGAAGAAGGAGAAAGAGAAGAAACCAGTCACTGGTACCATGGCACCTCCTGTGTTCCACTCCAGTCCCAATGATAATCTTTCCCCTGAGGTTATCCACAATTTTATGTTAAGCATTTAATTAATATAAATTTCTTACTTTTATAGGCCTATCTTTGTCACTATGCAAGATATAAATCTTGAGTGAGTTTTGAATGTCCTAATTGTCACTGGGATAAAAAATATCAAGGGTGTTATCAGATTCCTTTGGGTATAGATGCCAAAAGGCAAGCAGGGACAAGTAAAGCAATTAAGGAAACACACCGGTAAGAGAACAGTCTGCATGTATGTTTCAAAAAATCCTTGACTTTTAGCACCTCCAATCATTTTGTCTGTTATTCTACGTTCCTAGTGGCTCTGGGGCCCCTGCTCTGTCTCCTTAGTTGCTACTTGGAAAGGTTCTTATATGATCATTCTTACATCAGTACAAATGTGTGTACTATAAGGTAAATGTAAACTCTTATTCTCTTTTATTAAAATATTAGTATTTTATGTGTTTGCTCTTTTTATACTCCTGCCGGTAGAATTTTAAGAGTCAGTAAGTTAAGAAAAATGAGATTTTAGACAAAGACAGGCTTCTTTGGCCTTCTTAATGTCATATAATGCTGATATATGTTGATACTACTTTTGAAGAATGACAATTTCTCTGATTTGTTTTTGAAAATAAGCCTACACTGCAAATGAGTAGACTTGACTTACAAGCCCAGGTCTAACTGTAGGATCTTGAAGAAGTAATGTTTTCATGCTTTCCCTTTGTAATTAGGATCTACTAAGTATTAACACTAGTTTTAACTGCCAGGAAGGTAGTGCTATAAGGCACTAGCCCTGCCTTCAAGGAGTCCTGAGTTCATGGGAGAGACAAGTATGCAACCACTTTATGATATGTGATATCACAGAAGTGCTGAAAATGTACCACAGGAAAGCCAAAAGGAAGACAGTCAGTCCATAACTCAAAGATGAGAAGAAACTTCTTGTTAAAGACCAACATTGAAAGACATGGAAAAGTTAGCCAGGTGAAGGAGGAGAGAAATTTTGACAGTGAAAACACAAGTAGTAAAAGAATGCACAATAAAATTTAAGTAGCTGGTAATGTAGTTTCATCTGGAAATTTAAGTAGGAAACTAGTGATGGGTAAAAAGAAAAAAACATGTTCATTACATTAACCTTGGGGTAATAAAGGCAACAGAAAACTATCAGACAATAACATCATCAGATACATAAGGAAGTAACATTAACTTTTGAATTTCAAAGGTTACTCCAGCTCCAACAAGAAGAAAGATTTGGACAAATCAGAATCAGAATTGAGGACAAAGAAAAAAGTAAAGACTGCTTTTTCATTAATAAACTTCGAAAAGAAACTTGGGAGAGATAGATGACAAATACAGTTTCAAATATGTTGATTTTGATGTTTTTGGTTGATGGTGCATGAGTGAATGAATTAGTGAATAAACGAATGAATAAATAAAACAGCTGCCTAGGGCTCAGAATTTTAAATTTGAGGTACTGAATAAGATGATGTCAGCATATAAGAAGTTCTTGAAGTCATGAAAATGAATATTATTGGGCACGAAGAGAGGAGGGTCAGACCTCCCTTAATAGATGTGAAGTGTGGCTGAGGATATTGAAAGTCCCTGCAGTGGTATCTTTTGTCCTGATCTGAAAATAGGACTATGGTACCTCAAGTACACTGTTGTGATATTAAAACTTTTGGATCATTACCCTACAGAATTGCCAAATCCACCCTATGGCTAATATCCAAAGCTCTTACAGGTGGGTCCAAGGGGCATAAGGAAGAATGTCCATTGCAAAAGTATTTCTAATCTCAAAATATTAGAGAAAAAATATCTCGATGTCACCTACAAGTCATAGGACAAATAGATCAATTTAATACAATCATCAAAGGATATATACTTAATAAAATAAATATATTAGGATTATGCATTGAAAAAAATCTCAAAAATTATGATAAGCATGAGATATCTATTAAAAGTCCAATTATGTGGCCATTGCCAGACCCAGACCATCCCCGCCATTGCCTTGCTTGACTCTGCTGTAGCTGTGTTTTCTTTGAGTTATGGCTGTCACCAAGCTTCCTGGCTTTGGCCCCCTCCCCTATCTTGGGGAGGTGAATCTCCTCTCTCTCTCATTTATTTTCTAAATAAGCTATGCTTTCTGATCTAAAAAAAAAGTCCATTGTGTAAAAATTGAAAACATAGAAAACCATGCTATATATTTTATATGAATATTTGCATATATAAAATTCTATGAAGTCATGATAGTATTATTTTCTGAAGGGAGCTATAGAAAGCGTGAATTTTAATTTTGCAGTAGCATTTTAATTATTTTTTAAAATTTATTTTGTAGGTCAAAAGGTAAACATTTCATATTGATAAACATGATAAATGAGGTCTCACAGTTGAGTTTATAAACTCATTCTAGGAAAAGTGCTACATACCTCATCACTGAATATCACTATGGGCACCCTTGAAGTACTCCCCTTGAGAAGTTATACACCAATGTTAGCACCTAGTCCATCTGTAAAACAATTTTGGAACTCTTTCTGGAATGGCCATCAGAGCCGTTGTCATAATACACTTGATGTCCTGAATGTCATAAAAATGTCTTCCTTTCATTTTTTCCTTTATCTGCAGGTAAATAAAAATGTCATTGGGGGCCAGATCAGATGAGTAGGGAGGGTGTTCCAGCACACTTATTTGTTTACTGGTTAAAAACTCCTTCACAGACTGTGCAGTTTGAGCTGGTGCATTGTCGTGGTGAAAGAGCTCCTTTGGGAACATTTCTGCATACACCTTAATCATGCCAAGATTTTTAGTAAAGATTTTTTTCTAACTGTTTCTCTAAAGATGTTTATGTGGTTTGCATGCATCTCACTGTCAACTGACAATTTTAACGAACAATTTGATGAATTTTTGCAGTGTTTTTGTGAGTTCTACTCATCACTGGCTGTCCTGACCTCTCCTCATCAGTGGTGTTTTCTCTTCCCTCAGAAAAATGTTTAATCCACTTGTACACTGTAGTTTTCTTCATGACATCATCCCCATAAACTTGGACTAATATGTCCCTGAATTCACTTTTGTTTTTGCCAAGTTAAACAAGAAATTTAATGTTTGTTCATCGCTCTAATTCAAGCTCTGGCATTCTCGTGATGGAACACAAAAACAGGTAACGACAATAATGAACACCACTCAGCAAATCACCGCCATATATCGACATGAACACAGCTGTGAGACACTGACATACCAATGTTATGAAACCCTACTGAATTGTTTGTGCAGTGCTACCAATGTAAGCACACAGTGGCAAGTTCACGAACTTGTCAGACCTTGTATTGTTTGACATGTTTACAAACTTTACATAAATGTTAGCACGCTAAACATATTATTTTTCAATTTATTATATCCACTCACTGCTATCTTTTTGAGACTTATATGTGTGAATATTGTCTTACTATTCCCTGTTCCCTTCTGTATGTATAAATTATTCCATAACAACATTTTTAAGAAATACACACTAATAGAAAGAATCCGAACCTGGAAAAATTATCTGGGACATTTTTTTCTCAATTTGCTGCTGTTCTTTATGCAATAGCGTCAGTTTCTGATGTGTTTGTCCTGGGGACAGATCAGCTATGACTGCACAGACATAATCCTACTTCAAACCATCTCTCCAATCGTCCCTCTCCAAAGCCAGGTGGGTCTAGGTGCGCTGGCAGATTTCTGAAGTACAAATGGTTTTGCAATCACACTCTAGTTCACCACTTTCACACTGAACCTGGAAAAGGAGTAGCCCTACCAGAAGTCCCTCACTTTCTCTAACATATAATCTATTTTATTTTTTATTTTATTGTTAAAGCCAGATTTATGGAGAGGCAGAAAAACTCCCACAGTGGGAGGGAATCTAAGGGGGTTGCTGATCTATTTTTATCTTCTGATACAACCTTCTGTAAGGGCAGGGGTTGGAAAGCCAGGATTTCGTGTTTTAAAGCAGAAGGTTGTGACAGATAGTTATGATGCTCATGAGTGGGGAAATTACAGTTAGTAAGCCACAGGGTTAATAATCAATATTACAGTTAGGGTCCCAAGAGCAAGTCCTTCATACTCAAATATAGATAAATCATAAGAATATTCCTACAATAGAACCAGAAGATGTCTTCCGCTCAGCTACGTGATCCTATCGTCTGGTAGACATACTCTAAGTACTGTGCTATGATATGCCAAAAGATGTCTTTGAGTTTATCTGAGTCACCTGCAATTTCTCCAAGCACCATTCTGCTTGGAGGCTATTAGTGATACTGAACATTGTGAGAAAATAGCATAATTTTAAGCCACAGTTGCTCTGAAATCGTTTGTTACAGAAAAAAGGGATGCAGTAAGTTGTCTGAGGCAAATTCAGCTATGGTAAAACAAGTCAGACCAGTCATATTGTTAGTAGTTCGTAAAGATGTTTGCATAAAAACATAAAAAGAATTTTTTTAAAGTAAGGTTAGAATGGACTTCTGCTCCATCCATGTTTCTGCAAATGACAGAATTTCATTCCTTTTTACGGCTGAAGGTAATTATGTTAAGTGAAATAAGCCAGACACAGAAACACGTGTGAGAACTATAAAAGTGAATCTTATTGGAGACAGAGACTAGACTCATGGTTACCAGAGTCTGGCAAGGATAGAGGGGAGATTATTGCTATGGATAATGCTTTTAACTGATATGAAATCATTCAGTTTGGGGTGACTCTTGCCCTTTAGGGGTCATTTGGTAAATATCTAGATATATTTTTGGTTGTCAAAATTTGGAGGCAGTGCTGTATAGAAGGCATTTTGTAAGTAGAGACCAGAAATGCTGCTAAACATTTTACAATACACAACAAACACACCCATACACCACTCCCCAAAATTATCTAGCCTGAAATGTCAATAATGTAAAACATAGTAGTAGCTAGACAAAGGTGGTTGTTGATGCACAAAAAAAGTGCTAATTTTATGGCTTCCATCACAAGGAGTAATTGTGGGTGTGTAATACATCAAAACTGGAATCTATTATTATTCTGTCCCTTCGATTCCTAACATGGTTCTTTTCTTGGACGAAGTTATCACTAATGCCAACATATTGAAATATGCCATGTCAACTATGGGGCCTTCAGGAGCTCATTTTCAAGGTTTTGTCTAGACAATGGCGAGGGCCAGTTTGTCATCAAGGCTTTGAGAGAAGATACCTCCAGGATAAATAAAATTTAATTGCTCATCCTTTAGACCAGATCACCTAAACCTTCTATGTCACTGGGGGTGACTTTTGGTAAGCCTGAATCTTGGCTTGGTCACAATGCATAGACGTATCCATACCGTTCAAAGCTATTCCAGATAATTTTTCTTAGTTGAAGACTAGAATTAGATTCTGTGTCTAAATCCATACTGTCCCCCCTCCCACCTTTTTAAAAAATGAACTATGTTATGATATCTAGGTTATGACACACACAAAAATTTGGCACCCGGTATGAAGTGTATTTTGGCACCAATCTCAGGTGTTTCAAATAGGTAGTGTTTCTGTTATTAGTGTTTCTTCTAATATCTCAATGTCAATGTGATGGCATCAAGTCCTATTTCTAAAAGCATTTAGCTTTCCATTGGAGACAGCTTCCTGGAAAGAATGACATGAGGATAGAGGTCACCTTCATGGTTTTGTTTCATTATACAAGACTTTTCCTTAACAGACCAAAAGAGAGAAAAGCTAACAAATTCCTTGCTAACTTCAAAGAAATAAACTCTTGTGTTGTGAGAAAAACCACATGGCAGAAAATTGCTAGTGAGCTCTAGAAGCTGAGAGTGGCCTTAGCTGATAGCCTACGAGAAAACAGCGACTTCCCTCCTACTACCATTAGAGAATCATCCAAAATCTGAGCTATCACTAAATTGTATTCTCTTGAATCCTACTTGAACCTACCATTGAGAACACAGCTAAACCACATCTTGCTTGCAATGCCCTGAGACCTTGAATATAAGACCCAGTTCAGTGATGCCTGGATTCCTGGTCCACAGAAACAAATGACTGTTATTTTAAGTCTCTAAGTTTGCGGCATTGAATTATGTAGCACCGAAAATGAAACTACTACACATTACAGATATTTGTGAAAACATGTTTTTCATACTAATAGGTAATGGTTTCATTAGTCTTACTCATAATTTAAAAAGTGAATGCTTTAAAACATTTTTCAATTTTAATGTATTATACAGTAAATACCAGTGAATATAACATAAACAAAAACTCTTTGGAATCTGTGCATGTGCGTGTGTGTGTGTGTGTGTGTGTGTGTGTGATACAATATTATTTAGCCATAAAAGAGGTAAATCCTGCAATTTGGGACAATAAAGAAGAATCTAGTGGACATTACACTAAGTGAAATAAGCCACACACAGAAATACAGATACTGTATAATCTTGATTATATTTGGAATCTAAAAACATTAAAGTCATAGAAGCAGAGAGTAGGACCATGGTTGCCAGGAGCTGTAGGTGGGATAAATAGGAAAATGTTGATCAAAAGTCATAACCTCTCACATACAAAAGGAACAAATTATGGGGGTCTAATGCACAGCATGGGTGAGTGGTGATGGATGTGTTAATTAATTTGATTTTGGCAACCATAACACAAAGTATACATATGACAGCTTATCATATAGTAAACCTCAAATATATCCAATCATTATTTATCAATTAAATACATATTTTCCTGGGCACGGTGGCTCATGTCTCTAATCCCAGCATTTTGAGAGGTGGAGGCAAGAGGATTGCCTGAGCCCAGGGGTTTGGGACCAGCCTAGGCAACATGGAAAGATCTCATCTCTACATTAAAATAATAATAATAATAATAATAAGCAATAGCCTGGCTTGATGGAGTGCACCTGTGGTTCCAGCTACTAGGAAGGATCACCTGAGTCCCGCAGGTCGAGCCTGTGGTGGCCATGAGTATACTACTGCACTACAGTTTGGGCGACAGAGTGAGAGTCAAAATCAATAATAAATATTTATACCTATACATGGAGAGAAAGACAGAGAGAGAGAAAGAGAGAGAGTATATAAATGTCCACACTTTAAGGGTACCTGCAAAATCAATGTTTGTATGCCTAACCCTGAATTGTACCCCACATCTTTATAATTTAAAAATAACAATAATTTTAAAATGTCTACACTTTTTAAGGACGGAAAAATATATACCGATAACAAAAGATAAATACAAATCATATTTGACTTCTGCAATTACAAGAGTTGCTCAAAGTGGTTACCATCAACACCAGACACTTCTGAAAAGTACGTCGAAAAGTAATATATAGATAACATCTCTTAAAATGTGTACACATTTAAAAACTAAGAATCTCTTCTCTATCCTAATTTTAATTTTCATTCTCTAACATTTCCTCAC